>UCOH01007408.1:0-17839 GCA_900474275.1 Synergus japonicus
GTCTTATATCTCGTAGACGTACTGCACTTAAGACCGTTGAAGAACTGCACCTTATCCGTCGAACTCAAGACCAACCGAGACTAAAACTCAAACTCAAACTCAAACTGAGACTGCGACTGAGACTGGGTCCTCTATGGGCCATGCTGTTTTTATGCTGATCCTAGATACTAAGAGATTTCTATAGACCAGTGTTAGTGCGGTGTCTGTGAGTGGCGCCATTTCAATAGACTAGTGTTAATGCAATATCTATGTAAATGTTGTAGTATTAGTGCACATAGATATTCTGCAGGTGTCATTCTGGTTTTGGGTCAGTTGCACTAGCGAGGGTGACTTCTGACCTCTCACGGACGCGTTGAGTGATTGAGAGTGTGTAGGTTTCTTGTGGGTGTCTCCTATACAGATGGATTTTATAGTGTGCCTTTGAGGGCGAATGTTTGGGTATACAGGTCAATGTCCTCTTGTAGATTTAGAGATTTATTAGTGTTGCAGGTGGCTCGAGTCGTAAGGGTCAGTTACAAAAGTATGAATGAAATTATAATTATGGCTTATGATGTAATGATTACATGTTGTCAATGGTGATTATGGTAATGATTAATTACTTCATAGCTAACCAATTAATGAATAGTTAATTAGTAATTAGTTAATTAATAATTAGTTAACTCATGTCATGCTGACATGACACATCCCCCCCAGATCGAGCGTGGTGGTGAAAAGAGAGAGCCACCATGGTCAATGCCTCGGCAGAGGTTATGAAAAGTGATTTGAATAAGAAGGTCAGCATTGTATTTATAGATTTTATGAAGTATCATGTTAGTTGACTCTTACTTGTAGGGTAAAGTATATTATGTTTACAAATACGATTTTGTGCATAACAAAGCTCGTTCAGGTCATACTTAGTGTACGTATAATAGAAAAATTTAGATTAATTGTGTTTTTTTTTGTTTTTTTAAAATTATATTTATACGCTAGTTGATTCTAATCATACCTTAAAAATAAAAGACATACGTTTAAAATTTAAGCATACATTGCAGGCATTCGTATAGATATATTTTTTTTATATTTTAGGAATTTGGTTTACAATATTAATTTTACGATTAGTATTTGTATATTATGAGGTGTCGAGGACAATGCATTAGAGAATTAACTTTTGGGTTTTAACAATTGCTTGTTTCGAGTGGGTCCTCTACAGTAATTTATTGTGTGACCTCTCTGGTAACACCTTTCGCAGTTCGTTTCCCCTTTGAGAAGTATTTGGCGATTCTCTGCGCTTTCTTGGTCTAAAAATGCTTGTTCGCAGAATACGAATTTTTCCGTTAAGATCCTAAAGACTTTACATGCCGCGTTATACTTTGCCTCCTTTTTATTTGAGGCATGATTACTACTTGCGGTATATTTAACATTATTTTTTTATTATAGAGCAAGTGGATAAAAATATTGGTAATCCACTGGGAATTTTGCTAATTTCATACCTGGGTACGGAAAAATTGTATTCTATGGCAAGTTCGTTTAAAAATTGTATCGGACTAGCCACCTCTGATGCGTTGATTGTTCTTATTGGGTTTTCCATTTTCTGCAACAAGTTGAGAGAAAAACACAAAAAAAATTGAATTTATTTAAGTTATTTTACATAGTTTATTCTAGATCTACAGTAGATGCATCGGAGTGGTAATTTTCATCATTTTGTGAAAGATGAATACTTCTTATTAATTCGGATCTACACAGTTGGCAATTTTCTACGCGTCTTTGAGCCATGAAAAGGACTATTTTGCATTTTTGGCACTTAATTTCTACTTTCTTTGATAATAAGCATGTTGTATCTCTGATAAGAATATAGTTAGATTGTAGTAATTCAAATTTAGGGTCAGTGATACATGAGATACAATATGATAGTGGCTCATTTCTAGATATGAAGTAATCCTCTTCCGATACTGGTTTACAGCAAAAAAATGGTTAGTTCTCTTGGGGAGAAAACCCGTGAACTCCTCTGCATTTTCTGCTTCGTCCGCGATTAGGGGAACAAATTCCTCCGATAGCATTTTTCCTATAAATAAATTTAATTGGTCTTAATAGAGTACTTAATATAAGTTTATAACTGTGTTGTTGTCTACTGTACAATGGTTTTCATGCTTATGATATAATTTTCATGCTTAATCTATACTTTTGGTGAGAGGAATTTGTTCTCTGGTTGTTTAATTCTAAATTGCAGTATGGCAATTTTTATCAAGATATATTTTTTTTATGCGATATATATTTTTTTATTATTATTATTTTGAGATTATAATCTAGGAAAGGAAAAGTTTAGTTTATTGCTTTTCCGGACTTGACCAGCTGAACCTGGACGTCCTTGCTGGAATGAGGTTGGAGACATGGGGTTTTATTAGGGTGCGTAAAAAATGTTTCTTCTTATAAGAAAGGAAAAGTCAGAGTGCACACATTTTGGGGAAAGAAGCATATGTGTGGAAAAAGAAAAATTTAGGGTTTGTAGTTAAAGGATTTGAGTTGGTTGGTTCAATCTTCTTTCGTGGCAAGACGGGTAGTTTTGATTCATTTCATGATTTCTCCAGTTTGGTTTCTTCCAAAATTGAGGTTCCTGACTTCGATTTTAGTGACTTTGAGATCCCGGGAGAAGAGAGTGTATCCAGTGATAATTTGGATAAAGAAATTAGTAGGGTTGTGGTTGAAATTTCTAAGATTAGTAAAGCAAATAATAGTATTAATATTCATCCATTTGATATAGATGAAATTCTAGGGGAAAACAATGTCGATTCTGATGAAGTTGATAAAGTTATCAATGAACTTCGTGGAAATGTAGTGGGTGTTACAGACGGTGATGAGGATACTGAAGTGGTTCCTGAACATGTCTTTGTTTTGTTGGAGAAAGTGAAGAATGTTTGGAAAGAAAAAATTGGTTATAATTTTTTTTAAGTTGGAGTGTTAAATAATGAAATGTGCTTTGGACCTGCTTGGTGGTCAAATTTTCCTGTGGAACAACAGGAGGATCTAAGAGCGGAAATTAGAAGGGAGTGCGAGTCGCAACCTTATGGAGTGTTAAAAGTTACAGGGAAGTTTTGTGTCTTTGAGGATCGTCAATTAGTTCTTGTAAGTATTTAAATTTTTGAGAGAATAGTGTAAAAGAGAAAGAAAAATATTTTTCCTTTTTTGCTTTGTTTTTTTTTTAGATTGATGTTCGGAGGATGAAGTGTACTGACAATGGGGAAAGATATTTAGTGAAACCAAAGTATTTTAATTTATGTAATAAAATGAGACTTCGAATGCCCTGGAGATGGGCTGGTATGGATCCGACTTGGGTTTATCGGAGAATTCGGAAAATAAAGGAGCAAGTTAGGGCAAAAGGAATAGAATCCCATTTCGTTATTGATGGTAATTTATATAAGATCGAGAATGGTGTTCTTGATGAGGTGAGTAAATCTTGTGAAGTTGCCGAAATTTGTTGTTATGTAAGGTTCTGACTCTTATTGTTTTTGTTTTAGGTTTATGAGTAGACGGAGTCATAATTCGTGTGTTGATATAATAAATTTTTGTGTATATTTATAGTAAAAATATAAGTTTGATGGAAATTTATTTGATTATTTTTATTTGGTGAATAATTATTGTGGAAATGATATGAGGTTTGTATTGTTTGTTTTTAAACTGCTGTTTCTATAGGTGGTTGTGAGAGTAGTGTGTCTAAATTTTCTTCGTCTAGAATGTTTAAGTTTGTGTGAGTAGGGATTGGTCTACAGTCTTTTAAAAGGGCGAAAATTTTATTAGATTGATGTGTGGTGTATATTTCGTAAGGTAGAAGAAAGCAAGTGACGATGGCTATAATGGTGATGAATAGGTAGATTAATAGATTTTCGAATTTTTGTCTGATTGTTTCTTCTTCGTCGTGGATTTGTGAGAGAGTGAGAAGTTGCTCAAGAGTGTATAGGGGGATTTCGTTTTTATTCTCCCATTAGGCGAAGAGTTTTTCCAGAAGCTTGTTTGATGTTATTGATAGATTGGCGAGATTTGGAGCGATTTTATGAAGAGGTATGTATGGATTTGGAATAAATGATTGATTTTGAGTGTCTTTGAAGTTGTTGTAATTTTAGGCAATATAAAGTTGTTGGTCTCGATATTACAGTTTGGTAGGATTTGTAAAATGCGAAAATTCTCGATCATTAATTGGATTGGTCGAGTATTGGGACAGTGGATTTCGATTTCGGTAGGGAATACTGTTGAATAATGCCATCCGTAAAAGGACTTTAAAGGGGTCCATTGTATATTTTTTGAGATTTGTAGGGTGAAAGGACAGTGGTAGGGTATGTTTTCTAAAAGTAGGGTAATTTCACAGGTTGGGTGAGTGTTTTTGTTGAAGTTTGGTAAAATTGAATTGCAAATTGTTCCTGAAGAAAATTGTTGACAATTTTGTAGAAAGTTTTCGTCGAACGTGAAATAGGTTTCGTTGTTATGGGATAGTGCTATGGTTTGATAAAATAGATAAAATAGGTTTGATAGAGATAGATACTGTGTACTTGGTTTCAAATGTAAAGAAGTTAAGGGATGGATGTGGTTTAAAAATGCAATATTGAGAGGGGAATATGAGTGAGAGTGATAGAGAGATTATTAGTTTGTTTTGATACAGAAAGGTTTCAATTTGGGATATCTTTAATTGGTCGGAGAAAGTAATTTTGCTGGAGGTTAGTTCTTGAAGAAGGTTTAAGGGGAGTGATGTTTGTAAAGCTGGGTGCCATTTATTGTTTGTTGTGAATGTTAGAATAGTTAACATTTGTTGTAAACATAATATGTATTTTTTACAGCTTGTTGTAGTGTTTCAATCCAGATAGTTGAAAATTCTAAGTGGTAATTATTGGTTTTGTTACTCTCAATTAGTTTGGAAAGGGTTTCCTTTGCGTAACTGAAATTGCTGAAGATTCTTGATAGGTAGTTGGGAAAAATGTAAGTTTTTTCTTCTGGTAAATTTATAGTAGGTTCGACAGTAAGTTGCATTTTTGTAAGTGCAGTTTGGAATTTATGAGTGTTTCTTTGTAGTGTAATATTTTGGGTGTTGTTTAGGATCATTGAAATTTCTTTTATGAGGGGTTCTACAATTAGTTTCTGTGTGTTGACTTGTAAGATGACACTATATCGAGTTTTATCGGAATTACCATAGATTTCGAATACTTTTAATAAATCTACTCCGAATTTGAGGATTTCAGTTGTGTCAAAATGAGATAGATAGCATTTTTCAGAGATTAGGTTAATATTTTCAAGAGGTTAGAAATAGATTCCTGAGTTTTGTGGGAATGAGTTTTGGATGTAGTATGGTTTTGCTTGATTTGTGGGCATGAAAAGTGTGATGATGGTGATGATGATGCTGTTGGCTACGTTTACGTGTGTCCTGATCATGCTGCTGTCCCGTTTTTTCCTAAACAAACAATAATTGATATCTTCTGCATGTGTTTGGATTAAAGTTTACCTAAAACATTGCAAGTAAATTGTTAGTAATTCTAGTTTAGAAACGTTGTTGGAAAAAGATGCGTAGGAGTTTTATTGTTTTATGGAGTTCAGGGTGTTTTTCTAATAGGTAGATTGGTTCTTTAAAGGTTTTTTGTTTGTGTGAAATTTGTTGGAAGGCACGACAGTGTTTAATTGGGTGTCCTCTAGTTAGACAAAACTGACACGAGTTTTGCCATTGTACTAATTTTGGTCTTGAATCTGTTTGGACACCTATTTCTCTTGTAAGTGCATTATTTCTGGCAAATAGGTCTGATGTGTTACACAGATCGTGGGTCAAAACGAAAAATTTTAATAGATCAAGAGCTGCGAATTGATTTGTGATTTTAATGGAGTATCCTGAGTGTTTTGTTACTTTATCACCAATAGAGCAATATACGTAATAAAGAGGTAAAAGAGAAGTTTTCTTGTCGGTAAGTATGACGTAGAGTTCTGGTTCTGGTAGGCCGTATTCGAAGGCGAAATAGTATAACAATTCGACGTAGTTAATGTTTCCGGGAATTTTTCTTATTGTGTGTGGAATTGTATTACTGGGTTGAATTGACATGGTTGTACACGTGTCTGGAAATTTCCTGATGATCAAATCAAAATAATTTTGAATCAGTTTTTATTGTTGTTGAATATTGTAATAAGGATTTGATTGTCTAAATCCACACCGCATGCATTTTTTATAGCTTTTAGGAGTTGTTTCGTTGTAGGAGATGGGATTTAGTCGTGATGCTATTGTTTTTAGTTTTCGAAAAGGATTTTTCTTGTTTTTAAGATTAGAAATATTAGATGTTGGACCATTGTCGTTTATTTGTAATTTGGAGAATTTGTCAGCGACTTCGTTTTGGAGTTGTAAAGATATGAGTCTCTTTCTCATTTGTTCTGCAGCAATTGTTTTTGAGTGGGAAGTGTTTTCCCTGTGCCGCTTTCTCTCATGTTGTCGATTTTACAAATTGATGTGTATGTGACGTCAGTAGAAGTTGTTTTAATTTTTAGTGTTATGAAACTTGGCTGGTTAAATTGGTTTTTAAAACAATATTTTTGTAATTCGGTTAGTCTATTAAACTCGAGTGATAATTGTAATATTATCATTGCTATTTGTTCTTTGACTTCTATCAGGTTTTTTCGTTTGCCAAGAATCTTATGTTCACTGCTGTGTGCAATGACTTCGACATTTGAGGGGTGTTGTTTTAAGACGTACTTAATAGGGGGTTTGTCTTCGTTTGCCAGAAGATGGTCAAGGAAGGTTACGTGATTGAAGGAATTTATGCTTGTTTTAGAAATGTAAGTTATTTTCTTGGTAATTTGCTACAGTTGTTAGTTGGTCTCTTGGATAGATATTTGAGGAAGTATTCCTGCTAATGTTTGTAGGGAGGGTACCTTGATTATTAGTGTTTTCGGTATAGTTTGGTGCTGAAGGTTCTGTGTTTGTTGTCTCAGGTAGTTCCTTCGTTGTTTGTGGTTGTCGTTTACCTAGATGTAATAAAAGATTAGTAACTGAATCCCATGTTGCTCCTATTAGATGGAATGACCATCCAAATACGGTATATAAGGCGTAACCGTGGATTAATCCTGCGCTAATTGTTCCAAAGTTGGTAATTATTGTAAGAATTTTTGTCCAAGTGGATTCTACAATTTTTTCTAGTGTTTCTTGGTCTAGGAGATTCATTAGTGATATTCCTTGTGTTAAGGTGGGTTTTCCTATTACGCTTCGTGCTAGTGTGTTTAATATGATGGGTTTTTCAACAGGGAACATGATGTGATCGCGGAGTTTTTCTAAATCAGCCTGGGAATAAATTCCGCTGGTTGAAAGAGATGCTGGATTAGTGTAATGCCAAGTTGGTTTAGTTAGGGGTTTCATGATTAATGGTGCTAAAGCTTGTATAGGATTTGGGATCATTTTATACCAACTGTCTCTTAAAAAGTACATTGCTGGAATGAAAGAATTGCATGAGGTTTGAGTGCCTTTGTTTGTTAAGATGTGTGTTCTTGGGGAAAGGAATAGACTTTGATTTCCTTTCAAGACTGGTAAGTGAGAATAACATTCTTCGATTCTTCTAATTCTAACTTCGACTGGAATACATTGTATGATGTATACTACTTCTCCTGCTATAATTGACATATATCCGGGTCCTTTCATTAAGTGATATGCTAATTCATCTGGTGCTTGAATAGCTAGGATTAGGGTATTTTTGAATACTTTTTTCTCGAGTTCACATTTTTGATTTAAGATATCGTAGTATAATTCTCTGATTTCCTTTCGAATATGTCGTTCAATATAAACAAATTTGGAGTTTACGTAAGTAAACAGGTCCATGTTTTGGATAGGAGGGCGAGTGTTGGTAAAAAGTGAACTTCCTGGTGTGGTTTCGAGTATAAGTAATCTGGGGTGTTCTGTGCGGATTAGCATTAGATTACAGTTTGTGATTTTTCCTTTTTTTTCTAAAATGAAGGTAATGTCTTGGGAAGTTAGGGAATATAAAATTTCTTGATTTGATGCAATTCTTTTGTTTTGTTGACAAATCCTTCATATAAAACTTCGTACTTTTTAATATTACAAATGTCCGTTGGTAAGGGGTTCCAGAAGGTTTGACCTCCTTCCATGTCAATGCATTGTGAGTCGGTAAATGAGCATGCTGCTCCTGAACGTAGGTGGATTTTGTTTGTATTTAGATTTGTTTGAGCGTAATACTCTTGGGTTGAGATCGTGATTATTGTTTGAGCAATTAATTTATTCCATGTTCCAAAGGGATCTGAATATTGTTCTCCGTCACAACTTCCATCTAAGGCAAGTTGTCCGGCTAAAACTATGCTGTGATATGAGGTTTCGTTTACTCTTAAATTTGATATGGTCGTTTTTGAATCTAATGCTATCATTCCTGTATTATGTAACATTTCACATTGTTCACGTGGGATAGTTTTTATGTACTAGCTTTGACCATTTTCGACTGCGGATGTGTTAGAATGCATCCCACAACGTAGTACTGTTCGTTTAATTTGAATCTTACATTGTATTGTTTTTGTGAGTGTGTAATCGGCGATTTATAGCAATTGTATATATTTTTCTTCTGCGTGTAATTGTGTTTTGGGAATATCACATTCCCCTACTTCTAAGAAAGATAAAGTAGTTAAATTTAATTGATTCGAACCACAGTCGTAACCGATGATTGCTTTTACTGTTTTCCATGATAGCGCGAGTAAAATTATGGTTGCGATGATTCGTTCTCTGGATCCCATTTCTGTAAAAAGGAGTATTGCTTAACTGGTTTTCCTTACTGGTCAAATTTAATTATTTTACTTCTAAAAGGTCGGAAAAAAGTGATTGATTTGTATCTCTTAAACTTAGCAAAAAGTTTTGAAAGGCTGATGGCCCACGAGTTTTAATAGTTAGAATTATGTCTTTAATAGTTTTTGGATTCTTTATATCTTTTTTCCAAGTACGGATGTTTTGATCATCTCGATCATATATTTTATTCTTTAAGAGGACTGGCCATATTGTTGTGATGTCTATATGTCGTGATAAAAAGTCAGCGTACAATTCTATTCTTCTTCGATGTATGGGATCCATAGAGAGACGTAGTCTGAAATGAAGAGATTAATTCTTATCTTCTTATTTTAATCGAGCACGTTTGAGTCGATTTATATGAAATACTATAGGCTTATTTTTAATTTCAATTTTAACGTTGCCCTTTCCACGTATTTCTAATACTTTGTATGGACCAAAATATTGATCACTAAGTTTTTTAGGCTTGGGTTCGCTTAACAAAAATACTTCATCGTCAACACTGAAATTTTGAGGATTTTTTTTTCTATCGTAATATTTCATTGATGTTTCCTTGGCTTGTATTAAGTTATATCTAGCGATTTTCCTAATCTCATGTAATCGGGTTATTAATTTTGTTAAATAATCATCATAAGTTTCTAATTTTTCACTTGGTATTGGAGGTTCGCTTGAGGGTAACCTGGCTAATTTTCCAAAAACTAATTCATACGGTGTACATCGTGTTTCTTCATGAGCTTCTGTTCACTTCACTTGAACTAACTTGACAACCGCGGAAAACTGGACTCACTGACTGAGTGTTCACCGTAGAAGTATTGCACTGAAGGACTGTTTCACTGTAGAAGTATTGCACTGGGTGACTGCACTCGAAGACCGAACTTGAAGACTAAACTAGAGTGTTCTGTAGAAGAATTGCACCCTGTACGTGTTGTTACTCGAGACTCAAGACTGGAGACTGATACTGGGTCCTCTATGGGCCATGCTGTTTTTATGCTGATCCTAGATACTAAGAGATTTCAATAGACCAGTGTTAGTGCGGTGTCTGTGAGTGGCGCCATTTCAATAGACTAGTGTTAATGCAATGTCTATGTAAATGTTGTAGTATTAGTGCACATAGATACTCTGCAGGTTTCATTCTGGTTTTGGGTCAGTTGTACTAGCGAGGGTGACTTCTGGACCTCTCACGGACGCGTTAAGTGACTGAGAGTGTGTAGGTTTTTTGTGGGTGTCTCCTATACAGATGGATTTTATAGTGTGCCTTTGAGGGCGAATGTTTGGGTATACAGGTCAATGTCCTCTTGTAGATTTAGAGATTTATTAGTGTTGCAGGTGGCTCGAGTCGTAAGGGTCAGTTACAAAAGTATGAATGAAATTATAATTATGGCTTATGATGTAATGATTACATGTTGTCAATGCTGATTATGATAATGATTAATTACTTAATAGCCAACCAATTAATTAATAGTTAATTAATATTTAGTTAATTAATAATTAGTTAACTCATGTCATGCTGACATGACACTATAAAAACCTATTTGATATTAATATACAGGTTAAACATAATTATTATAAAATAAATGTACATAAATTATGCACAGTATAGTTTTAAAATTGTATATACAATATACATACCTCTGAATGTATTCTAAAGATTTTGTTATTTCCGGAGGGTACGAGTATCCAAAAATGTAATAGGAGAGAAATGTAATTAGTATTCCTTGAAGAAAATTCCTCACGTTTATAATAACTCTTTTTTCCAAAACCACATTGGACTTGGAATTTTCGTCGTAGATGGAAAGACCTAAGTATTAAAAAATACAATAAATTAATATTTTATGAGAAAGTATTGCAGAAAATAAGATGATACTATTAATATATTGTACATATACCTCTAATGAGTAGAGTTGGATGAAGAGAAGCTTCAAATTTCACACCAACCTCAATTGAAGCTGCCTAAAATTAATGTAAACTTTTATAGATAGTTTGATAAAAATAGAAAAAGTTGACATAAACATATTCTTTTTTAAAATACATTGTAATCTTCTTCAATTTCAACAAATAATTAGTGCATCGTAAACTTACGTCGATAACTTTGAAAAAAAGTTCTCCAGGTTTATTAAAATGCGCCATTATCAGATTGAAAATTAAAATAATATTCGGAGTATCGGACTTTAATTTCATCTTCATTTCTTTAGCTTCAGTTATTAAAATATGCATGTTATGCTGTCTATCAGCTTGTTTACCTTTGGCATTTCTAGTATTGAGGCACTGCAATTTGAAGTATTTTCGGATTTTTATTGCATTTTCGGTTAAAGACGTTTGCCATATTTCATCAATGGATTTTTCTAATAAACATGAAGCATGATCAATCAAATATTTAGGAATATAGAGAAACGGCCATTTTTCAAATATTTCCTCAATTTTTCGAGTTTTCTCCATATTAATGTCAGACCTTTGAATCGAGTACGTATCTCTCAATAAAACCGGAATAGTTACATCATCATAGTTTCCTTCTGCATAAAATTGGACCAGGTTGAATCGTTTAATTTCTTGAGATTCTTTTGCTTCCCCTGGAGCTAATTCTGGTGCATATACAGCACAGCCATATTCGTCCTTATTTCTGTAAACTTTCGATTGATCTACGTGTTTATTCGGTTCCGTAGCCACTTTTGTTCCCTTGCCGTACCTCTTCCTAAAGTCAGCAGCATTGTATATCTGGTCAAGAAGAGTCTCCATGCAATTTCCTAGTTTCTCGTTTCCTATTCTATCACAGAAACTATCTGGATATTTTTCGACAATGAAAGAGGCATATTTTCTTGCCGTCTTTCTTCTGTATTCCTTTCGAGAATGCATATAATTGGCGATACCTGCTACCATATATCTTTTGTCTCTGGGGTGAGGAACTTCATCAGCAGCACACGCGAGTTTTAATTTTTCAGAAAAACAACTTAAAATCATATTCTTCCAATTTTCGGAACATTCATTTTCAATCACTACAATAATTGGAGATGCGGGATTCTCTGCGTCTAAAATAAAGAATAGAAAAACATGAGACTAATATTTATTAGTAAAGTACCTTTTTATTCGAATAAATTTTAAATTCTTAGAAACAAAAATATAACAAAATCCTTTAAAAATTAAAAATTCTTGAAATTTTTTTTAATTCCACGAGGAATATTTAAATTCTCTAAAATCATTTTAAAAACGTCTATTAAATTTTTACAAACTTCTGAAAATTCTTTACAGTTCTACGAAAAACTTTAAAATCTCTTAAAATATACATAAAGATCTCTTTAAATTCTTGAAATTCCATACAATTCTAAAAAATTTGTTATAAATCTTAAAAATCTTGTAAGATTCTTTCAAATTTCAATCAATTTCTTAATATCACTTTTAAAAGATCAAAACTTCTTAATATTCGTACAATATTACAATCTTACAATAAGGGATTTTCTTAAAAATGCCTCAAAATTAATTTAAAAAATCAAAATTTCTTAAAATTCTTATTTAAAGTCCCTTAAAATATGTAAATATCTCTTACAATTTTTTAAAACTTCTTAAAATTCCTTACATTTCCACCAAATCTTTTTAAAATCTTAAAAATTTAACGAAATCCTTTAAAATTCCACATATGAAACTTTAAAATTTCTTAAAGTTCTTTGAATTTCCTGACATGTGGTCATCCTAATTTCAGATGAATAAAATAAAATATTTACCTTCAGAGGGTTGTATGGTATTATTTGAGTTAAGATCATCAAATTCATCTCCAGAAGTTATCAGTTGTAGTTATAAATATCTACCGTGAATATTTTGTTCAACTTGCGCCATATCCATTAAAATTTCATCTTCATCCATTTGCATTCCATCTAGTAAAGCCAACTAAAGTTCAAAAAATCAAAAGCAATTAAAATTTTTAAAGAAATTTTTTAATTAGTTTATGAAGAAAAAAATTATTCAGTATATTATAAAAGTAATACAAACCTTATAATCAATCTGAAATCAATCTGAAGATTCAGCTTTGCCACAGATTTGCTAATTATCTCTACAATTGTAGTAGCTTTGATGGGGATTTGTTTCCCCTTTCCTTCAAACTGAACTTTAAAGATTGACATTGTAGATCTGTGAATAAGCAAAGCAAACTATTTTTTTAATTAACATTAAAGATTTTTAATGCTAGGTTTGTGGTCTTATAATCCATGTGCGACGAATCCATACTTTGGTTTAAAACAATGGTTCATGATTTATCATCTGATCCAATGGTGAACACTTGTACTTTAAAACTCTTCCAAGTTCGTATACTCGAGTATTAGGTCGAAATAAGGTTTCAAGTACTTGCAAAATTACAAAAACTCTTATTTCATGATTGATCAAGAACAAGCATATTTGTCCAATTTCAATTTCATACTGATAACCAAATTGTTGTACACACAATCCATCACCTTTACTATAAGTTGTACCTTTTACAGTAACTTTATTTATCTTCTATATTTGACGGTAAGTTAGCTTTTCGCACAGCCGCTTGTAATTCTTCAGTGTAAATTTGAAGAGAAAAACGATGACTTTCGTGAATTTGAACTTCGAGTCGCAAATCTCCTCCTGATCTTATAAAACTTTGAAAACGCTCATGTTTTTCTGATAAAGATTTAGTAACATTAATGAAGTTGTGGATTGTTCGAATGGCTCTTTTGAAAAAAGTGTGCTTGCTTTCGAATCGCATAGTCCACACTTTTATTAATGGTCCAAAAATTCGAATTAAATCAGGATAGTGATGAAGATAATGATGTTTTGGCCGAAGCTTTTCGTCGAATAAGGTTTGTCTTACTTAAAGATAATCATTAATAATAATTTGAAGATATGGCAAACGTGAATTGTGGATAGCTGGTGCAGTTAAAATTTCGACAATTTCTGTTAGTTGTAGTATTAACATCCACACTTGATCAAATGGATCTTGAATATAATCTTGCATTATTAAGGGGAAAAGTCTTATAAATTGCCATACTTGACAAGCTCCACCCAATATTCTCTTAGGCTTATCTTACACTAAGCATGGTTTGTCTTTTATGTCGTCAGTAGAATAAGAAAATGATGAAATGCGTTAAGTGTAGCAATTGTAAACCATTTTTTTCTTACCAAGTTATCAATGAAAAGCTTTACATCATACGCAACTACCCCTTCAAATAAGTCATGGCCAAGGCAAGGAGGAAGACCAGAATTACAAACGTGATATGCTTTTAATTCGTTAAAGACCGAATTAAACTTTATACCCTCGTAGCTTTTGAGTTTATTTTGTTTAATCGCATTCAGGGTCTTATTATAAGATTCGATACTTCTTACTGGATATGTCTTAAAACAGTCATCGTTTGCATGAAACTCATTTCGTGTTATTAAACAGTATCGACAGAAGTAAATCGAGGTACTAAAATTTTCAAGATAGCCATCCAACGAATGGCTGCCTAGATTATCTCCAATAATAAATACAAGAATTCCTTTAAAAGTTTTTCCTATTTTTATTTCTACTCCATCAGTCTCAATAATTTTTAAAATCTGAACAATTGTTCCATAAGCTTTATGATAATTAAAATACTTCTCTTTACAAAGGGCAACCAGTTTGATATTGTTTATGTGGGTTCTAAAATGATCAGGCAAGTCTAAAAAACTGAGATATACAGCTAAAACTTTATGTACCTTTTTAGCAGGTCCTATTGGACAAACTAGTTCAAAACTGTCTTGATATAAAGCCAGTTTTAAATTCTTAGAATTTTCTTTTATGAACTTATTGTTTTTTAAAATAGTTCCGTCATTGAAATCCTTTAAAAGGGAGGATTCAGAACTGAAAATTTGTGCAAATAAATCTTTCGTAACTGATTTATCTCGAAAAATGTTTTTAATTGTGTTTCCTATAGGTACGTAATGAAAATATCGCTTTTTACCGTCTATTATACCAAGAAATTTTGATTCAGGTTCTACGTAATTAAATTTTTTTTGTAAAATTTCTTTCGCTTATGATTTGTTCCGAAGAGATTATGGTATTTTAAGAAGATGTGGCGTCTAAAATTGAATTATATTTATAAAATAGTACCCTCTTATCTTCCCTAAATTCCTCGTTTTGATTAAGCATTGTGAAAAGGTTAATTCGGGTTGAGGATAGTCAACAGATTAGCTAAGGTAAATAAAATAGGATTTAGTTTTAATTTAATAGATTTATTCAAATATAAAGGCATTCAGTAATGTCTGTTTACAAAGAAGGTGTTTGTTTAAAGGTAGAATAGTTAAAAATTAATATCTGATGAACATTTAAGAGTCAATGTGTAAATTACTTGTTATAATTAATAGGTGTATATATTTTATTATAGTCAAATCGGTCGGATGTTTTAAAGCATCAATACATAAATAATTTACCACAACTTAATGTTCGAGAATCCGTGCACAAATTTATAAACTAATGAATGTCCAATTGATTGAATACTTTAACCATTAATACATAAATACATTTACTTTTTAAGAACCCGTGCGGAGATATATCCGTTATAAATTGATATGAAATATGAATCGATTGAATATTTTAATCATAAATACAATTTGTTAATACTTTTAATGTTCAGAATTCTGTGCGCAGATATATTTGTTATTAATATGAATGTTCAACTGATTGGACATTTTAATCATTAATACATAAATGCATTTATTGATAATTTATTATAATTTAATGTTCAAGAATCAGTGCGCAGATATATTTCTTATAACTTAATATGAAATGGATTCAATATCTTAATCATAAATACAATTGTTAATAATTTGTTATGATTTAATGTTAAAGAATCCGTATGCAAACATATTTGTTGTAAATTAAAAGATTTATAGTCGATTGGATATTTTAATTATCAATACATAAATAAATTCAATTGGTAAGAGAGAGAGGGATATTACAAAGTGGAGTTTCAACTTCAGAGGCAGAATTGATTGGAACAAGAATACTCGTTGAGTACTTCCAATAGTTTTGTTAGTAGGAGCGTAGAAGTAATTCCGTTGTATAATAACTAAGTTAACATTCACTTCAAAGTTCACTAATAGTTCATCAATAGTTTATCAAAAGTTCACTTGAGAGTTTTTAAACAGTTTCTTAAACTTCACATGAGAGTTCTTAGTCAACTGGTATCGTAAACTGGGGTGGTTTCTGATTACACTGAACTCTATAGTACTATTCCTCATGTAATGCTTCGCGGCGATGTTCTTCCTGCATTGACTTGTGAATCCGAAGTGGGTATCTTATATTAGCCGAATTTTGTGTGTTTCATGATTCATGCTAATTAAGATGCTGAGGGATTTTTTGATTCAAAAATGTATTAATTCTAGTTCTCGCAAGGAGAAAATGAATCAATTCTTCCGCGCAGAACAAGGCATACATGCGAAGCGCGGCGTCTTTGATCCGTGCGACGAGATGTCTTTGTTGTTTGACTAAGTAGCTCGAGTGTGTTTGGTTACGCAAAGTACATAAGTGGGCGTAGATATGCGTTCGTTTTACTGTATCACAATTTCTGTCTATGAATTATTGGTTGTGGGCCATGGTCGCATGACAAAGAGATCATTTTCAAATCATCATGTTCTATTTCTTTAACGACATCAAAAGATAATCCTTCTTCCAATAAGCGTCTCTGTAAACTACTTTTCAGGTTTTCCAGACCTAACTTTTGATTAGTGAACTCTCCAGATACTATACATTGAATAGTACTAGCAGGAATCATGTATTGGCATTTTAATTTTAGATACAATTGTGCCACATTCAAAATATATAATTCAGAGCTAGCATCACTTTTTTTAGGTAGAAGGTGGTTTGTGCTGCTCGTATTTAAATTATTGAACTCGTGATTATCAAACTCATGATTATCAATCTGATTTTCTCCCTGAATTTGCTCATGATTAATATTTTGGATTGCGAATTCCTCATTTTCAGACAAAAGTGATGCTTCCTAGGGAATGGTTCTATGTTTTTTTTTGACAAATGTCCAGTAAAAGAGTTTACACTATCGTACTTTTTATCACAATTTATATAAGGACACTTAACTTTAAAAGAATCAGTAATATGACTTTTCAAGTGCTTAATAAGAAGAGCATAATTATCTAGTTCTTTTTTGCACATTTCAAGAGTGCAAATATATTTTGCTTTGGCATTGACCACATTACTTACAACAAATTCCTGTTGTATTTGTGATTTGCAATGCAAATTATGATTTCGAATCAAATGACTTCTTAAAGAAACTTCGAGTTCAAAAAATTTCCCACTTGTAGGTTGGCCTTTTCTTTTGTCCATTTATTTCGTTGTTGCAGTGTGTGAAGGTGTAACGACCTATTTTTATCTTACTATTCGTCAATAAACAATATCTAATTTTTTAAGGTTTTCCTTTTTATCTGAAATTATACATTTTATTTATAGGAATAAATATTTCCTTGTATTAAATTTTCAGAATCAGTTCACAGTGTGCAAGAATCATCTAAAGAGAATCTGTCACAAAAAATAGAGAGCGGAGAATTGCTGTCAATTGGATTTTGTGACAAACAGAATGATAGGGTAAATTTTGTAGCTTGATCAGTAATAAAATTTTATACTTGAAAATTTATACTGTATTTTGTTCTTTAATATTAGATACATGGTGGGAATGGTATTTGGATCTCTAAATTTGAGTTTGACAGACTTCGCATAAGGAGGAAAATGAATCCTAAAATTTTCTTAGTTCGTATCGCTTCTTTGGTTTTTACGGACCCAGTGTTGAAGAGTAGCAGCGTGACTGGCACAGTCAGTAATGCCTTCAAAAAAACAAAAAAAAAAGTTCAAGGGCCCATGGTTATCAGTAAAAGAATATCGGAAATAAATAGAGGTTTTGAAATTAATAAAAAGAAGAATAGGAAACGCAAAAATTCCGAAAAAAACTCCATCTGTTGTAGATTCAGAAGAGAAAGAATCCTCTTCAGATGCTAGGGAAATTAAAAAGTGCAAAATATCCGATAAGAAACCTTCATCAGTCGTGTGTGAAGCAGAGGGAGACATATGTGACGTGCGCCGAGGAAAGGGGTCTT
>UCOH01007409.1:0-23139 GCA_900474275.1 Synergus japonicus
GGTGTGGATAGACATGGATAGACATGGATAGACGAAGGATACAGAAAAGTAAAAAGATGGAGATTCAATTTAGGACACTAAGCAAATATACTAATTATGAATCATTTATAGACATACAGTTAATTAGATGACAATGTACGAATTTCACTTTGAAATCAAACTCGATGTTCTATATGGATTATTTATAATTACATTACAGTGTTACAAATCCACGTTGAAGTACATGTGAATATTATTATTAACAACCAAAATCTCAATTTTTAATAAAAAATTTCAAAATGGTCATTTGGGAAGAAAACTCTCTACCCATAATTTTCATTTTGTGCTAAAAACTTGAAAATCTTTTGGGTTGAAGATGTTTGTACTAAGTGTAAATCCTCGCGTAAAATTGATGATCCAAGTGAAACATATGGTGGTATCTAGTGGGCACGAATCCCCCAAAACATTTTTAGGACGTCCTAAAAACGTCCTAAATCAGGACAAATAACGTTCTAAAAACATACAATGTTCCAAAGACGTTTTTAGGACGTTTTTGGAACATTGGACGTTTTTAGGAAGTTTTTTAGCCTGACTTAGGACGTATTTTTGAACGTCCTAAAAACGTCTTTAAATTTCATACCCACTGGATAGTTGATGTGGACGCGATCTGTAGGATTAATGCATTTTATTGAATATTTCGTTTGTAAAACGAATACATTCAGCCTCTCGTATTGAAGTCTTAAAATAAAGAAAATACAAAGCTAATGTAAGAAAGAATAATAAAAGGTTTCTTGCATCATAAAAAAATAAGCAATCTTATATTAACTTATTTTATTTTAAAATATGAATAATGATGTACTCAATTGTGTAGTGAAATAATTAAAATTTTTATTTCATTTTTTGAGCTTGAATAATGGAAGATTTATTTCGATAGGCAATAAGAAAAGAGTTTGGTTGAAATTGATAACCTTAACTTTTTTTTTAAGAAAAAAATGGTTAATGCTTCCTCTATGAGCAAGCAAATGAACTTGGTACTTCATCATATAATGAGGAAGAAAACTGCTCAACAAATGAGCATAAAAAATATAGTTAAACAGAACACCCGAGATCTAATTCACAGCTAGTTTTACTAATTTATGGTACTCTACTCGAAAAAAACAATTTTTATTCTCACTTTGAATTACTTTTAAATTTGTAAAGTTTTGTAATTGATTGAGAATGCGGTAAATGGATGCGACTTGGTGGGAACGCGACAGGACTTGGGTAAAGGTAAATTCACACGCCGACTCTAACTCGATCTTGTTCCGCGCGTAAAATTGGTGTCGCGTCCCCACCAAGTCGCACCCATTTACCGCATTCTCAATCAATTATAAAACTTTACAAATTTAATTTAGCGCAACACGACTTGGATAAGTTGATGGGGACGCGACACCAATTTTACGCACGGAAAAAATTTACGCGCGGAACAAGAGTTACAGTCGGCGTGTGGATTCACCTTAATTGTTAGGATGTTTTTAGAACGTCCTAAAAATGTTTGGGACATTTGTACTCATTGAAATAGCTCCATTTGTCCCTATTAAAATTCGACACTTGTCGGGGACTACTCATGTTATTATTTTGGACAAAGCATCTAATCGAGAACTGGCTGCGGAGACCAGTTGGGCTTTTTTTTTGTTCAAGATCCAGTCGAAGGCTGGTCTATGGTTGATCAGGGATTGGTCGGGCTATTCTTGTGTTAGGGTTTCCTGGGAAATGTCATAAAGTAAGGTGATATTTAACAAAAGGATAATTAGCATTTTGTTCGGAAACACCAAGAATTTATTTGAAAATAATTTTTTTAATTTTTCATAATAACCTGATTTTTCTTCAAAGAGAACTCGGTGAAGAAAAACAGATGTTGAGAAACAAATTACAATTCAATTGTGTGATCGCCTAATTTTGGAGGTTCACATTTATCTTTACAAGGTTGACTGTGAGACTGAAAAAATTGGTACAAGTTTGCAAATATAAAATAAATAAAGCGAAAAAATGTAAAAGAAAGTCTAAAATAAATTGTTTGTTAAATTTAACCCTCATCAGTGCTTAGTGTCAAATTGACACTATTTTCAACTTTACCGCACAATTATTCTATTTACGAATATGAAAAAATTTAACTTATCTTTAAGAGTGTCTTTTTATCTTTTTATCTTCTTATCTTTTATCTTCAGAGTGTCAATTTGATACTCGAGGGACTAAATAAGGTGAGGAAATTAGGGACTGATGAGGCATTTTAGGAACTGATACATTGAGCCTTCAGAAACTCAGAAAGACATTAAACTATGATAGCGAGACTTGGTGGTTACCAAACTACCGTCTCACTAAATATAAGATGGAGTTTCATCTTGATTCCCTCCCACAATGAATACGGAAATATTTTAATATCGTTTCAGAAGGGTAAAAGAGTTCAAATAACGTCAATTTTTGGCAAAAGAAACCTGAACATGAAAGTACATTGCAATGATGCAAATAGAAAGAAAAAATAGGGTTTAGAAAACTTGGGGATGGTGCGAAAGTGAAATCTTATCAATGGTTTCGAAGAGAGCCCAAATTCCGAAAACAAGTTCCCAAAATTAACTTCTGGTTTACTCCAAATTTCACTCAAACAATACGTTCCAGTTTTTAGGTAAATTGACTCAGAAATAGGATCTTGGCAAAATATAAGCAGAGGAAATAGGCTGCCGAGTTTAGGAAAAACTAACAGGAATATTAAGAAAGAAATTAAGGAAAAACAAAATGTTAAAAGAGTAATCAAAGTAGATGATAAAACTAAGTGCGAGAAATTTAAAATTTAAAAAGGGAAAATGAATAGAAAAATGTATAACCAGTTAGGAAGGAAAAATAATAAAAGTATAACATGGGAAATGTTAATGAGAAATAAGATTTCAGAAAATCTAAGAAATACAGTACTTCCAAAATTATGCACATTCAGGGCGCACGTCAATCCTGTTAAAGGAAAAGAAAATTGGCGTAGGACTAGGATAGGCCAGAGTTATAAAATAAGTCGTTGAAGATTGATGGGTTAGAGTCTTCCAAGGGTAGGTTAATCGATACAATTGGTTCAAATCAAAATATTTTCCACAGGTTAATTCTAGGAAAGTTGTTAAGAATTGAAAAGGTGAGAATTTTAGGGGAAAAAAGGACAGATTGCAGTTAAGCAGTTGTTCGAAAATAATTTTCTACGTGAGGAACTATAGAGATTGTCAGAAAAGAATATACAGTAAACTTCAAGTAGAGTTGAAAGATAAACAATTGGAGTTAGGAACCAAATGGTAAAATACACAGTACTGTCCTGGTAAAGGTTAGATTCCTAAGACGGATTGAGCAGTTTTTGAATCGAGTTCTAAATAAAGAAAGAAACGTAAAAGTTTATAGGAAACCTGAAAGGAATTGTTGTAACCAGGAAGAAAGTATACCTCGAAAGAATTATGTTAACCGAGAAGAAATCAGGTTTACCAAAAAGGAATTGTGGTAACCAGGAAGAAAAGAAGTCAACCTGGAAGGAAGAAGTTAACCTACAGGAGGGGATTATAAGGTCAATAATTAAAATAATTCGTTGTATAGTCAGATAAAATCCAGTTGTTGAGAATAACCGAATTGGTAAAAGGAAAGGAATTATCAAGTAGGCACAAAACTATGACAATCCCAAGGGCGTCTTTCGGACGTTTCTAGGACATACAATTTCAACATTAACGTCTCTAATTGTAAAATGTCTAATGGCCTAAAATTGTTCTAAAGAAGTCTTAAGGTCATTTGACGATCTTCAGATCTTTTACAATAACATTAGATGTCATAAAAACATGCCTAGGATGTCCAAAAGATATGTTTCTGTTGGTTTAATTCGTAGAATTAATTGTATATCAAAAAGTAATTGATATATTCTAAGAACATAATGCGTGTAGCCAAGTGACGGAATTGTTTATATGATAGTCGAGCAGGACTGAACAGGCCTAAAGTCTTTGTTATAAAGGGTGCTGATGCAAACGAGTAGTCACAAGTTTAGTTTTGATCAATATTTGATATAAGATGTGCCTTCCGTAGTATTCTTTGAATGAAGAAAGCACAAGTTCTTTTAGTAGTTAATACCGTGTTTACTTCCATAGCCTATTTCCAATAGTTTCGAAAGAGGTCTTAGGGATTTCTCGCAGATGTCTCTAGGACATCCTTAATTTTTTTGACCTGGGTTCTTTCATTTTTAAAAATAGGAACTTTTACCAGGGCCTCATTGGAAGTTTAGTTAAGGAGTTAGTTGCAGGCAGAATTTTAAAAAATCGGTTTTTTTACATATTCTTGTACTATGACATCTGTCGGGAATACTTTGTTCGGTATAAATCAACAACAGGCAATATGAAAACTCTGAAGAATATAACACCTGTTCAATCTTTCTTGTCGTTGGCGCTAACGTCATTTCTAATTTTAATTTTATTCGCCCGCTGGATTTGAATCACCCAATCCACAACAACATCTTTAAAATATTATGTACAATTTTAAAGTCGATCTGAACAAAATTAACTGAGTTATCTATCCTCGATTTCTGCTTCGTAGTCTCCTGCTGTGCAACACAGTATTAAATTATACATTATTTAATAGGTGACGATTTATACGTTAAAATAAAAAAAAATTTTAATTCATATGTAAATTATACTTGAATCTTTAAATGGGTTTTTCTCGAAATCATTTTTTTGAAAACGGTGTCTACGATTACTCAAAAACTAAACCACTTGACGCTTTTTTTCCTCCTCTGACTGCGACTAACCCCTTAAAGGGGACTCAATGGATAAATTTTTGTATGGGATAAGTTATAGTTCGAAGATAAAAAGTAATGGCTCGGTTAAATAATAACACTAGTTTTGTGATAACATTTCAAATCTTTTGATAGAGAACACTGTCTTCTTCGTATTAAGAACAAAATGCTTATTATTTAGAATATCGGCCATCTTGATCTCATTCGAAACAGAAAGGGTGTACCATTAATTCCTATTTATCATGAGTTCACAATCGTTATCAGCCTCATCGTTTATCGATGTTGCGAAGTAAACTAGCGATATACATAAACAACCGACGTTTAGCCAGCAGCCAACGGGCAACAAGTTACCAGTGATCTGTCGAATCCGCATACAGTTTGCATTGTGGTTAAAGGAAGATTGATCTTTTTGCGATAGTAGTACTCGTAGAACAGGGAATTATCGGACGTAGTCAGGCAGTGGGGAGATAGCGTATCATTTTGTGGCTTTGGTATCCTTTCCAGTATCTCCAAATATTATGGTGATATGTAACACCAAGATAAGGCCAAGCACAAAATCCCATGCAGCAGAATGAATCACTTTAAACAATACCCTTTGTTTCTCGATGTTGCGGAGGTATGTATATTTCGTAATAGTGTAGGCAATTTTAACTACCAGCGATCTAGGAAACGAAGAGTCCGTTGATGTTTTCCTGGTATAACATATCCTATATAGGACGTTTTATAGCAGTCGGATTGTTTCGTATAATGCTATTGAGAGCATGTCGTTTCGAAGTTTCAATCACCATTACACCATATTTATTAGATTGCAACAAAGAGACAAACTTGTATATTCACCTAAAGGGACGAGCAAGATATATTAATACAGGGTGTCCATAAATATATTTCCAAAATAAACCATTTGGTATTTTTTACGTAAACAAGATAATAATAATAATAATAACACTCATCCACCGATTTAAGGTCAGGGGCCTAAAATCGAACTCAATTAAAATGCGACGAGCGAGCACTATTACATTACCACTCAAGACCGTATATATTTAGACTCTGACCTCGTGTTCAGAGATGAGCTAATTTTTATACAACGCAGGCTATGCAGTAAGGTACCGGCATTGCCGTTCGACGTCACTTCGAGCGCGGCACTTCAGTATAAGCTGTCAAGGGTGGCTCGGGGGGGGGGGGGGGGGGGGGGGTAGCGAGGCGCAGAATCAGCCAAACGTGAAAACGGCCGTAGTTCGAGTGGCCGTGAATGGGAGGATGAGTGTAATAATAATAATAATAATAATAATAATAATAATAATAATAATAATAAACAGGATTTAAATCTTGTGAATAAGAAGGTCACTTCATGCATCCATTAGCAAATTTTGGGTAACCTAGCCCAATAACACGAGTTCTGTAAACTTCCTGAAGAGCAACAAAAACGTTAGAAGTTCTTTGAGTAGTAGCTTTGTCTTCTATAAAGTAAAAACTTTTAATGAGTTTCTGCCATTTTTCAACGCCTTTTTTTTCAATCTTTAAGGCTGATGGAATTTTCTGGGTGTCAAGACACTCAGACAGTAATTCGAGTGTACCTACTTGCATTATACGTGGGTCTCTAAATTATTAGATGGATAATAAAATTCCACACTAAACATACTTTTTGAGGTTTTGAATTCCTTTTTTTTCTTTTTTATTTAGTTTTAATGTGTAGGGTGTCTCCCGACACCCACTGTTTTGAGACTCTTATTGCGTGCCTGTCTAATTCTGTCAAGTTTTCAGATGGATTTGAATGTTATTTTTTAAAGGCAAAAGAGGGAAAATTTAGAGATTTTTGGTAGCAGAAAAAGGAAAGAAGAAATTCACAAACTATTATGACTCATCAGTTTTTCGAAAAATCACGTTTGTAGTTCAAAAAGAGCATAAGATTATTCCATACTACCAAAAAACTCTAAACTTTCTCTCTTTTGCCTTTAAAAAGTCACATTTAAATCCATCTGATAGATTTGTGTCTTTCCACAGATTTTGACAGTTTTTGAAAGTTTGTTTTGAATTTTTACTTTCAAATTCCATCAGCTCACTTAATATATATGTAGAGTGAAAGCGACTTTGAAAAAATGAAAAGTAACTAGGGTGAAGGCATATTATATGACTGTTACTGTACAGTATCCATAATGTATTTCTTAACATTTGTCACTAGATTTTTTCACGCATTCAGTGTAAAATCCTACTGACAAATGTGAAGGCATACATGACGAACACTGTACAGTATGATTCATGTATGCTTTCCTTCGTTGGCGTGTCAACCTAACGCTGGTTTGCTTTTGAATGTTGTGGAAACCAGGGTTGGGTTGATATATTTACAAGGGAAGGTATTAATGTAGGGTACTGTACTTTGGTCCTGTATGACATTAGTGATCCGAGCGCCGTCTATAGAAATAATAGCTATACATTTTTGCAAATATATTTGCTGACACCACGAAGGAATAATGAGACCCAAGTGCCAATGGGAAGCCTTTCGTAACGGGCACATGCACATCATTTAAAGTTCTTCCGAAGACTAAAGGTCATGTTTTTATTTCCAGGTGGCGTAAAGGAGTTGGGTCTCCTTATTATTTCTTCGTAATTGACACTCTGTAATTTATGAAAGACTGTAAAAACGAATACACTCGACTTCCCCAATAGTTAAGAAATCCAAACCGAAGTTGTTCCCAATAGTAAAAAAATTCCTTTCCTCAAACATCAATTGCGTATGCGTCACATCAAATGCGAATAACAACCAGATGCCGAGCGCAACGCAGGTGCAGTAGTTATATCAAGTGTTAATTGTAAGATATTCTCTTTTGACTATTGGAAACGAAATTTCTTTCCTATTGGGAATATGTGACTATTAGGTACATCATTATTGGGGAAGTCGAGTGTATGTGAATGCGCATAGAGAAAAATATCGCTTTCCGAATAATAGACGGTAAAATACCTCCCCACCAAAAAAATCTAGTAAGGATGGCCAAAACACATTCAAAAAAGCGAGGAAAGTGTAACGACACGTCTTAGAAGAGATATTAAATTATTCTCTTTTCTGATTAAAAATCTTCCAAGGTAATTTTTGTTGCATAGAGTGTGTAACCCGGATAGATGTCATTTTCATACATTGCTTTTTATATGTGGCAGCTGATTGATTAATGAAAACTTCCTTTCTATATTTGAATTATATTACTCATTTTAATGAAGTAATTGAACCTTCCAGAAGTATAAGCAATTTTTAATGAGTAATTTAATTTCACTTTAAAGCATGAATCAAGTTGTTACAAGGCAATCTCGAAAGGTGTCATTGTTTTGTGAAGGGGTTTGGTGGAGTAGAATAACAAGGCGTGATGCGTACTTTATGGTCATGTTAAACACGCTTCAGCTGCATTGTTATGTGCTTGTTCCTCTCTCTTGTTGCTTTTAACTAATGTTGCAGTATCTGATTGATTGGGCAAACAAACACTGTGGCTTTGAGGACGAAAAATAACGGTACAATGAATTGCGTTTCGCGAACGTATGTGGATAGTTACTCCAAAGTTTTATAGCACATAGTACCGCCTACAACAAATCCGACCTGTCATCTAAATTCGATAAACCCAACGATTACGAAACAAATGGATTTAGAGGGTTGTTCCGATAGCGAGACTTCGTAAAATAGGGGCTAGAATCGTCAGCAGGATGTAGAAGGGTAGGATTACGCATTCTCTCCCTTTATTTTACGTAAAATATGATTTACTCAAAATTTTCTATATAAAAAAATCGTTGATTTTAAATAGAACGAAAGTTTCGTTTTGCTTGAATAATTCCGTTTACTCTTTTTCTAACGTTGTTCGTTTTGTTCAGTTCTCAAAGAGTGATGAAACTGAATGAGAATATGTACCAATGAGAACAATAGAGTGGGCCAAAAATTTACATTATATAATTTTCAATGGGCAACTTTACCAAATTATTCTCCACAAAAAAAAATATACGTATTTTTTTATTAAAAAAAAAATAATTTTTAAATCTCGCTAAAACAAGTTTTTTGGGTTTTGGACCAGAAAATATAAGTCAGTTTATTTAAGCTTTTATATACTTGTTCTCTCATCACTTAAAATGCACTTCATTCGATTTGAGAAGCAAACAAAAAACGCACTCATTATTGGATGACGTACATAGTACTGGGATAGTTGAAGAATTAACAGTGTATTTTTTTGAGACGTTGTCACAATTCTGATCGCTGAGGGCGACACATTTTCCCTCAACACGAACAAATGCATTGTCAATAACAAAAAGACACATTTACTGTGCGCCCGTGTGTTCACTTCGTCCTTCATGACGGATTGGTTTGTGTTGTGGCACCTGCAATGAAATCGTTGTCCCAACAAAATACATTACATGAAATAAAAATGAATCTCGTCTCTCCGTAGCTTAGAACCAGACCAGCAATCTGAAGAACCTGGGTTCGATTCTCAGCAGGGCTCGAGAAAATTTTTTCACAACATGAAAAAGTCAATATTTTAAAATATTGACAAAAATATAATTGAATAGTAGACCAACAGTATTTCACATCATTTAATCTTAATAATTCTACACTATTCAACAAATTAACAAAATATCGTTACTTCAAAAATACATTTATACAGCTTAGATTAAGACCTGCTGTGAAGTACTCCTTCATTCCATATATTCTTCGTTGGCCCTATAATTAGTACAGGAAGTGATCTCTGCCGCTGTGATCGTCAGCAGGCGGTCTGCTTGTTTATCTCTCAGTCTTCCTCAAATCCTCAGCGTGGTTTTTCGAGTAAGCTTCATAAAGAAGTTGCATTTTAGAATGAATTGCAAAATTCGCTTTATGTTCGTTTTACGCTCTTCAGTCAATCGATTAATTGCTCGGTGATCTTGGTAAATTTTCGGCATATCTTGTCATGCTGTCAAACATTGGTACCGCTAGCTAGGCCTTGTGGCCTGTTCATCCGAGAACGGCTTAAGAAAGAAGATCTGCCAGGTGTTCCTCGACGATTTGATTCTCCCTGATATATCTTGTACGTAGTACTCAAAAAACTAAGCAGCACGTTTTTTTCCATCTGAGGAAAAACACTTTAAGGGGGTGAAACAAATTCTCAAAAATAGGGGTCTAAGGTTGTCGATTGCATAGTTATGTGTATAAAACCAAATGGACATTAAATAATAATTTAAAAAATACAGGGGCGTAAACCACCCCCCAATAATGTATAAAATTCCAAATAATTCTAAAATCCAGCAAAAAAATTTCGAAAAATACGAGTTACACACAAAAAAGAGGATAAAGATATTTTTAGGAAAAAAACATCATTGAAGAGGTTAACTCCAACTAAAATGTTTGACATTATTAGATATTATACAATTCAGAATCGAAAAATGTTCTGCAATTGGCTGTTCATTTTACGTTTTATGTTTTACACCCACATGGAATGGCATCCTCAGGCCTTGCCCCGAGTGCATATCACGTATTCCCGGCGATGAAAACTTTTTTGGCTGTCAAACGGTTCTCTAATGATGAGGAAGTCAACAGTGCCATTGACGACTAGTTGCACTGAAGACTTCTGATTAATTGAAGTCGAATGCGGGAATGAATGGAATTGAATTGAATTCTATGTTCAATCTCTGATTTACAGAAAAATCATTATAAGAGTTCTATAATTGTGCAGCTTTTGTTAGAAATTGGAAGAGTTTTAGTTATAAAGAATTGTGTAAATAAAGCTAAATCCGGTGTCGGAACCAAAGAGCGTTTCGAAATCCTCTTCGGTAAGTCTATTGCGTTCGAGTACCTGTATGCAGTGTGCACACAAACAAAACTCACCTACTGAAGTACATTCCATATTGATCGGCTAAATTTATTCTAAAAATTCAGTGACTTAACAAAATCCTTATATTGTGTTTTGTACCACAGATTTCGAAAATAGATTCAAAGATTCAAAAATATAAAAAGTAAGCAAGACTACTGAAAATTCATAAACTACCCATTCAATGTATTGTGGAAAGAATGAAACTACCGAAAGAAGTTAAACGAAAGCTGAGGGGAGTCTTGGTATAATGCGTATTTATACGAGAGCAGGAAATTGCAGCTCTATTCCATAGGCACCAAACTATCTTCAAAGTCCACCGTTTTCCTCTCAAAGTGGAGAGCTGCTGAGGTGTATAATCACTTGGGTTCTCATACGTGTGTATCGAGGAAGGCACTATGCACCCTAAATACAATGCAAGCACGTATGTACTTCGCTCCTATGCAATGGAGAAAATTGCGTTCGACATGGCGTCGCGTCGCCTTACTCAAAGTTTTCGTTTATACTCCACCAGTGACGTTATCTTGGAAGTCATCGAGGCAAGGAAAATCAAATTGCTAAGAGTTAATTAACCCCTTTTGGCTTGTCGTCCCATCAACTCAATTACGTATAATATCAGACTAAAGACTGGGTCGAATTCTTGATGGCGCAGATTCAGCTCACTTGTAAATGAGTTCAGATATTCTTCTGTGATATTATCCCAGGTGAAAGTTACTGTACAACATTAAAACTAAGCAGAACATGGATTTTATTTTTTAAATTAAGGGTTTATTCTACTTTATAAGCTGAAGAAAAGAGCTATTTTTGAACATTTTTTTTGAGTATATCATGAACGATATGAAAATAAATATTTTTAGGTATGATAAAACATGTATTAAACTACATAAAAATTTTTTTTTTATTAATTTTATTCAATGTTTATATTAAAAATAATGATTGTGCGTAGGCTTCTCAAAATAAAAAGGGTAAACGGTACCAGGGATATCTCGGTAGGGGCTAGCTGAAAAACAAACCAAAGTGGGTTAACTTCAGTATTTCTAAAGCTAGGTCTGTTGCCTATAATAATTAATATTTATGAAAAAATAACAAAATGGCGGACAAAAATTTTAAAACAGAAAAAAAATTCATTTTTTTCACTGTTTTTTCGTTTAAAAAATTAGTAAAAATGTTATTTTTTAATATATTATAGGTAACAGACCTAGTTCAATACGTGTAGAATGTGCGGTTTAAATTTAATAAGGATCGGTCGAATAGTTTTCATAAAATCCTTGGTACCGTTTTAAAAACGCTGTTTTGAGAAAAACGCGTTTAAAACAATAACAATGCAATAAAATAAATAAATAATTCCTGCATTCAGTCTGTGAAGAAATTTTTACGTGAGTTATGTTATTGAGCGAAATAACTCATTATACACATACTCATATGTGATGATCGACAGGCGAAACTAATAATTTGAATAGAACTCTAAAACAGGGCACAAGCTCTTATAGGAGATTTCTGCTGTAGCTAATCGACCAAATCAATTCAATTGGTTAAATCGAACCTCGGGCAGAATCATTACCGTAAATTCAACAGAGTATGGTAGACAATTTGTGTTTCCGCATCAAAATGAGAGATGCTCTATAATGATACGATCAATATTGCTTAATGTTTAATGCGATGTATCAAAGGGAGTGCTCTGTGAAAATTGGTCAATTACCACATTAAGCCAGCATCGAAGACATTTCAGCACCAATTTACATAATGCGAGTACTTATCTCTGACCCTAATGCCAAGTTTGTGGTACTTGATTACTATTTTTTCCATAAATCAGAATTTTCTTTTCTTATTCAGTTAGATTTTAAGAGAATATTTTCTATAGGTATTATTTTTAGAATGTCAGTTAGTATAATGCAGTTTAAAAAGTAAATTTTTTGTAAAACTTCATTCATAAATAAAACTGGATGAGCTGACTAAGGTATTGATATGATTGCCGTCCTAGGACCTGTTTAGACTGTCCACTTAGCACTTTAATAGATCCGCTTGATAAACCAATTAGGCACTAGATAGACTTTTTAGCTAAAGCTTTAGTAAAAGTTAGACAAACTAGTTATTAGCCGACTTTAACTAAATAAAAATTATGTTAATTATCATCTGAAAATGCTAACATAACAAGGTGATAAATATATCAAAACCTGAATTGATTCAATTAGTTAAACCGGAGATTAGGAATTTAAAGTATGAGAGAATTAAGCAGTTTAACTTTTATCGAAAGTTGGAATTAACATATTCCTCAAAAAAATTTGTTTTCTTTAAAAATCTTTATACAGATGTCAGTTTGTTGCATAACTCGAAGCGTTCAAAAATTTTCAGGTGATTATAAACCTTAAAATAAAAATTGGTGTACGATTTGTAAAAGAATGTCCCATATTAAATCTTGTGATTTTTTAGTATGTTATTTTTTTGAAAAATACAGAATTCTCGCTACTTTTAGCAATTGTGGACTGGAATCGATCTTCTTAACGAGATTTTCTTTCTCCTCTATGTGTCACTCCGGACTTGACGCCAGCTTATGTCGGCAGGTAGTACAAGCGCGCATTGTAGAAGCGGATTTCTGTCGTAATTGAAAACGATCGGACAGACGTTTAAAGTACGACGAGTATTTGGACGATTCTGCCCATTTTATTTCTCTCATTTACTTTTCATCGATTCACCATTTTCTTTCTGTTATTTTTCTTATACCCCGACTACTTTTTAGCTTTTCTTTCCTTATTTCGTTGAAACTCGTCCGTTTAGTTCCCATAAGTTATCGACAAAGGGGCAAGTCAGATGCCTCACGATTTTTCTCCATTTTTCCACACGCCCTTCACTGCATACACACGTGTGCACGCTTACACGCCTTGACGCAAAATTGTTACCAGCTGGCACCTGCACGAGACAAGTGAAATAATTTGAAACTTCCACGACAAACGACAGACTTAACGGACTATGGCGACAATTTTAAAACTTTTTATATTCTGAACGTTGCGGTAGGTAATTAGAAGGAAAGCCAAGAAACCTTGCAAAAATGTGGGAAATGAAATGTCAACTATAGATTCGTTAGCTCTGTTGTAGAGCTTTGATAAAGAAATGGTGTTGTAGGGTAAACTCCGCGAAATCGAATAACGTTCAATCTAAGTTAACAATCTTCTATTTAAGTTCTATCTGGCTGCCTGATTCAGTTTGATTCGAACTTTCTTGGTTTTCGAGACGAGACTGTCTTCTTCGCAGGATTCTTTAAGAAAGAATCAGTCGTGCGAGGAAAGGAAAAGTCGTGCACAAGTATTTTAAGAAAATGTCTTCTTTCTTCGTTATCTACATGCACAAAAGGAAAGTGTTCCTTTAAAATACTTTTATTATGAAAATATTTGAAATTACTTTCTTAGAAAAGTAATAGTAAATTACACAGGGACACAAAAAAAAGTGGTCTGTACTTTTGATCTGACTATGCTACCCTTACAGATTTCGACCTCCTGAATCCGAATCCGGGCTCAGAATTTTCCCTACATATTCCTACATATTTCGGGTCGCTTTTAGTTCAAATTTGAATTTAGAATTTTGGTTAATTACCTGAGAATTCCCCTAGCCTAGGGGAAAAATGCATAAATGTGCAAAACTTGAGGCTTAACGGAGCTTTTATTTATGCACGGAAAAGCTGATGGCTTTCCGTAATTTTTATATCTAACAAAAAGTTTTTGCAGTACCTCGGATTTTCCCTAGCCTAGAGAATTTTTTATATTAGATTTAGGACTGTTTCCTTGTTCCACTTTTTCGTGCAAAAAAGAAGAACCCCCATAAAAGCTTCACTTTTTCTCCAATGTTCTTCTTTCATCTCTAGGCAGGGGGATTGTGAGGCAATGCAGAAAATTTTGATGCTGAATTTGTTATCTTAACTACTGACAGTACGCAAATATGTTTCTTTTACCTAGCAAAAATGGAACCTCTGTAGAAACTCTACTTTTTCTCATTTTTTCCCTTTTTTTCCCTAGGCTAGGGAAAATCCGAGGTACTGCAGAAATCTTCTTGTCAAATATAAAATCTGAAGTTAAAAATACGAAAAGACATCAGCTTTTCCTTTCCCAACAAAAACTCCGTTAAGTCTCAAGTTTTGCACATATATGCACTTCTTCCGTTAGGCTAGGGAAATTCTCAGGAACTTCAAAAAAATTCTAGTCAAATTTAAACTAAAAGCGACCTGAAATATGTAGGAACGATTTTTTTCCATTAACTTTTACGAGGATAAATATAACTGCAACGGAACCTGAAAATTCTAAAATGCACACTTTTACCCTAGGCTAGGGGAAAATAGTAGGGTCTAGGGAAAATTCTGAGCCCGGATTCGGATTCAGGAGGTCGAAATCTGTGTGGGTAGCATAGTCAGATCAAAAGTACAGACCACTTTTTTTTTGTGTCCCTGTGTTATACATCAAGACGGAGAAATTGCCTTTTTTGACAAGTTTATGACGAGTCATGAAAAAATACAAGAAGATATGAAGTCCTTCTCTCCCATGATAAATACGATATTTTATGTAACAAGGGTATGGATATGGTTGTTTCTCATGTCTTATACATGAAGATATAATGATCATTATATTTTAGTTTATAGGGTTTCCAGGTAATCAAGGTACATATTTATATTTTTGAATTCCAAAAACAATGGAGTAAAAAATTCTAATACAAAAAATGCCTTAAGTGTACAATTACCAAATAATTAGCAATTAAAGATTAACCAATCAAAAAAATGCATTAGATAGCCGACAATCCATGTGCCATTGCAGAGAGTGTTGGGCATAAAAGCCCTCCGTTATTCAGATTTCGGAGTAATCCATTCACCACAAAGCACCACATGACGGACGACAAGACCCCTACCTGGATGCTATTCCTCCGACCCTACTTCCTCTCCATTCCGTCGAGAGGCACCTACACTGTAGCATACTTTGGATCCAGTCTGTAAGCTGTTCCGACACGCCACATTTTCGAGCCTCCTGCATATGACTTCTGGGAGAGTATTACTGAAGGCCCCTTTTATATCCAAGAAGGTTCCTACCGCATACCCGCCTTCCTCTAATTGTGGTTCTATTCTTCCTACAGCCTCATGTAGAGCCATATCAACAGAGCAGCCTGTCTGGAAGGCGTGTTGACCACTATGTAGCGGCCTATTCGTTAACACCCTGTCCCGGATGTACCTCTTGATCAGCTTTTCCAATACCTTGAATATGAAGTGTATTTATTGATCATGTTCTTATATTCCTTCCGCGCCTCTCTATATCGATCCCAGTCGGAGATCAACTTGGTTTTAAATGCCTTATTATACAGTCTCCTAGCCCCTGTCCGAAGGGCCCCCAGGTGTTTATTCCACCATTGTGCTCCTCGTCCAATGCCCACTGCTCCAATAGGACAGTTATTTTTGAACGATATGATTACGGCCCTTTGCAAAAAATCTATAACTAGCTCCAGCTCATCAATCTTCCCATATTTTGATAAAAAAGCCCTCAGTCTATTTTGGAGTTCCACTTTGAAGGGCCCCTACTTGGTATTTCTAGGGATCCTTTTCAACTGTATCTCCGGATTTTTGAGGATCACCCTGCGTTCGATTTGTGCCTGTGGTCCGAGAGTTATTCCTCCGCAGACACTTTCCAGCCTCTCACCTTGTCAGCTAGCCCCTCTGAGCATAGCGTCATGTCAAGTACCTCCTTCCTTTTTTTGGTTTGGATATCCCTCAATCCGTGCCGCTAGAAATTCCAGGAGGTCCCTACCTCTGTCATTGGTATCCGTGCTTTCTCACACCGTATAGTGTGCAATGACATCGCATCCTAAGAGTAGCGGGATCCTCCCATTGTGACAATGCCGCACTAGCTCCTCCACCTCAAGCGGTGGGGGTCCAGATGCAGTATCCCCTGGGAAATAGGCCGACGCTATGTAGACCTCTAGCTTTTCTCCCATTCTACCCCTGAATCTGGTCCTAATAATAACGAGGTCTTTCGAGCACTGTTTCGGTACCAAAAGGGTCGTAACTCAACCTCAATTTCGGTAAATTATAATTTTGTTCTGATGAATTTCCAAGTCACACTCTTTTCAAATTGCCGACAATAAATAGAGACATGGCTTTTCTATTTAAAAAGCAAAGCGATACCATAATTTTTCACTTATTTTAATCGATAAAAATTTACTTCAGTCAAGCTTCTAGGTAAACAATGTTCTGAACTCCCCCAGATGATTTTTTTCTACAGATTTCAACGTTACCGATCGAATGTGACGTAATTTTAGACATCTCAATACTTACCTCTAACCGCCCATGGAGGAGTTGTTATAGAGCTTATACGGTATCTCGTCGAGCAATATTTTTTAACTTGGATGCTGCGAAAAAGATACTTGATAATTTTCGAATCTCATTTAAGTGTAAAGTTGCACCAAAGAGTCAAAACCTCCTACATAAATAAATTGAGGGGAAATTATACGGCCTAAATTATATTCTTACACACTCTCAGCAATGGCACATCGATTTTCGGCTATATATGTAATGAAAGAAGATCATACTCATGTTCGTGGTATATAAAACAGGATCTGAGCTAAATCATTCTGGGTGATTTAGATGTTGTCTATAGAGACACAATTAGAAACGCGATTCCCCCTTTACTTCAAGCACTCGATTCACTCCTGATGCGATTCGATTGGAACTGATGGAAATAGGTGAGGGTCTCCTTTGACGTCCACCGGGAATCACGACTGTTTGACACGGTACTGGGAATTTATCTAATGATCCAGAACGTGAGTTCAAACAGGACTCATGAGATGCGGGGTGCCTTTCTGTTTAACAATCCGTAAATTACAAAATTATTTCTAAGATTTTCTTTCTGTTATATTATTATTACAGAGAGTGGAGCTTAAGATTTGGTTTTTTATTTCCAGATCTAAGAAAGAAGGTGGACTTTAGAAACGGCAATGAGTTGAGGACCTGCTATGAAGCTGCGAAGTTTCCCGGCCATCATGGCCGCCATTTTAGTTCATCTAGTTTATCCATCAAGCGCTACAATTACTAAAGGTAAATTTTGTTCGTACTCATTATTTAGCAATGAGCTACTTGCACATATACAATATGTAATTGAAGAGAAATTTGTGTATATTATATTCTCGTAAAATTTGACCTCCTTCTGTTTTTGTTAAATTTCTACGTTTTGAAAAAAACCTCAGAAGTTCTTAACCCAAAAACATGTTCCTAAGCATATATCTATATATCTTCCTTTGTGTCATTATATGTACGTGTCTGTCCTTAGATTTGCAGTCTGCTAAACGATATTTGGCTCGGTCTTTCGTTTATTTTTTTCTTTTAGTTTCCTAAAATGAAAGTAAAATTCATTTGCCAGACGTTTTGAATGAAAATTCAAAAAGTTAGATGATTTTGAAAATTTTTGAGACCAATTTTCTTTTAAATTACTTTTTTTTTAAATATTTTTTTTGTAGGACCAATAGTAAATGGTCAAAATAATTCTTTTACGTAGTAGAATATCTTTTAAATGACGAAAAGACAAAAAATTTTTGCGATTTTTTTACAAAGATATGTTTATTTATTTTGTCACTAATATTTATGCATTCAATTAATACATATTTCAAGTTTCTATTGTTAAATTTCATGAACGTGAAGCAAAATAATCAGATTATTATTCACGAAATATCTGCATGATATTCGAAAATTCATTTTTTTTTTTATTTAAAAAGCGACGTTTTTTTATTTCAAGGTGAAGTTTTTCAACTTTTCTATACTTTTTCGTTTTGTTCTCTTTATTGATCACTCTTTCTGATAAACGTAGTGGCAAAACTAGAATTTTTTTATCAAAACTGTGAGAAAATACGAAAATTTTACGGACGGGAATGGTTTAACTCCAGTGAGATTAAAGATCTCCTTATTCGAAAACTTTTTAAAAAAATTCAGATTTTTTTTCACCAAGTCGAAGCTTTTTGCAGGATGAGACAACAAATCAAAGGAACTTTAATTTTTTTTTATGAGCACTCTAATTATAATGCACTTGTAGTGCCGACAAAGGTATAGCTATATAACTCTTAAAATGTCCTCCTCTCTTCAATTCTGAAACAAACTTATCAGAGCAGAAGTTTTGCTGAAGCGTGTCTTTACTAAGAATTTATTTGACGAGACAAGTAGGAAGTTAATTCTTGAATCCAAAAACTTATATAATGTTATAAGAATAGAATATCAGAGACGGGGTACGGTGCATAATCTTAACATCCTGCAAAGCATTTCCAAGTTTCAACCGTTGAAGATAAGGTTAGGAACTTGGTGTATCCGATACTTAACACCAGTTTGAATCCATTATACATAACATCGTCCGTATCTCCTTACAACTTATACATAAAGTTACATAAACAGTATGGTCTGCTCATGAAAGGTGGAAAATTCCGATTCAAATACAGGCTCATGTATTAGGTATACGAATAAAATCTATCCTTTTCAAGAATACTTTTTAAATTTACAGAACTCAAACAAAATACAAATTATAACCAATAAAAGTACCGAATACTTCTTCTATATTTTTCCAACATCTATGGAGTTGATGGATTACATGGCAAAAAAAGGCTAGCTTGATCCTTTGGCGCTATGAAGTAATTGACCAGTTTTTGCACTTCACCCTCATTCTGAAAATGCTGTTTTGATAAGTTGATTTGTAACGTGCGAAAAAACTAGTAATCGCATGAAAAAATTTGTGGAGAGTAAGCCGGATGAGGCAAAATTTTCCATTACAGCTCTCTATGGTTTGAGGGACCGTGGAACTTCTGTGTGGCCTAGCGTTGTCTTATACATTTCGAGCTTCTCCAGCCGGAAGAAACTGCTAGAGGCGAACGATAATCTGTTCAAATAAACCGCTTGGCGAAAAAATCCAAGAAAAGAGACCATATTCTGAGGATGGGCGAAGTCCAGTAAAATTTCAGTAGGACAACGCACCCGTGAACCCCATAGAAGTTCCACGGTCTTATTCTACGTACTCTCATCATATTGCACCAAGCAATTACTATATCTTCTTCGCCCGTAGCAAACTATCTTAGCAAAAAGGGAACCCAGATCTCCTCCACTGCACGGATGATTGATCTATAGGGAAATCATTGTAAAGGGAAATCATGGTAAAGGGAAATATTTGCAAAGGGAAATCATACAGGCAAATTATTGAAAGGGAAATCATTGTAATGCGTCGTCCGAGATAAATAAGGCGCACCTTACTTATATTTATTGTTTATTTCCTCGTTTTCTATCAGGTAATCAGGGTGAGATAATAGAATTATCTTACCGTGCTACTAGATTCGGGGACTGATAACTGAACAGAGTGTATTTCTATAATCTAAACATTTATTAATTACAGAAGCGGGTGGTTTACAATATTTTTAGTTAAAAGGAGAAGAGCCTTATCAGTAATCCTTGTGAACAGCTTGAAAAGAATGATTATAAGGGTTAATGATATTACTAAACGGGATTTTTTTATAGGTTGACCTTTTCCGGGTCAAGAGGAAAAACTCAATCGTCAAGATGAATTCGGCTATCAATAACTTATGTTATTCATGGGAGTACGAATTTTTGTAATTAAAAAACCCCCTGTGGGGGCTGTTAGGTATTGAAAAACTTTAAGAATTATGAGACTTTGATTAATGAAGATTTTGATGAAGAGATGCGCCTCATAGACTAAAATATTTAAAATAGTTTTATATTTTCATATTTTTACTAAGTTAGTCTACGCGAGTTGAAGAAAAGTTGTTTCGAAAAAAACGCGTTTGAAAAAATAGGGTAAAAGTAGAAATTTGGAAGTTTTCATTAATGTAGAGTGCTTACCGCGATCAATCAGAGACTCCAGGACCATTATATACATCCCTTTTCCTTATAGTTATCATTTTGAGCTTGCAACAGCTCTTTTCTTACTTTTCGGCTTTCTTTTGACTTGATCGAATAAGTTGCGTCGATTTTGATGGCTCCTGCTCATAGAATCGGAATGAGTTCGAAGTTCACTTTGAAATTTCCGGAAAGTGTTCTTAAATAGTTATACTAACAATTAAAGTAATAAAGAAACCCGATTTTTAGACTTCCTAATGTGGTTTTCCCGCTTAGTATACGAAATATACGCGCATCACATATTACTACAGAAAGTAGTGTTATTTTAAAAAGATTGGCCATTTTTATTATTTCAAACACCTATTACTTTTTTTTTTTATTTTTTTATAATTTAATAATACAATTATATATTAATTTTTTCTACCTCAGATTTTATAGGATTAATAAATGGTATCAGTGGCTGCCGTATCTTTCCTCGTTGGCATATATATATATATCCGCGTGTGTCACCGTGTGATAAGAGCCGTGAAGTGTCGGGAGAAGACTTAAGGGATCTTCTCCTCTGGGTGCATGCAGATCTGTATTGCGGAGTATTGAGCTAAAAATTAAAAAAATCAAAAAGTATCTTGAAAATTGAAAGTGTTGCAAAGCGACTTTTCAGGTTAATTATGAATTGTGTGAAATTACTAATTTTTCGATTAACTAAGTAAATTTCGTGCAGACCTAAAATATCTTGAAAAAATCTATCCGCTTTAAGGTGAATCCAAACGCCGAATCTAACACTTGTTCCGCGCGTAAAATTGGTGTCGCGTCCCCATCAACTTACTCAAGTTGTGTCGTGCTACATTAAATTTATAAAGTTTTGTAATTGATTGAGAATGCGGTAAATGGATGCGACTTGGTGGGAACGCGACACGACTTGGGTAAGTTGGTGGGGACGCGACACCAATTTTACGCACGGAACAAGTGTTAGATTCGGTGTGTGGAACATTCACATCGGGCGCAGCTCGATTTGCTCAAAACTTTGAGCGCATCTAGGGCGCACTATTTGGTCATCTTGCGCCGAAAAATATAGATCCTGCTCTTTACTTTAGGTGTTATAATACTCTCCATGTACTAATTATAAAATATACTTTTTATTTCAGATGAAAAAGGTTTATGTATAGTGCCCTGCATTAATGCCTTCCTTTGTAAACATGTTAACCCATCTCTGAATCTTATGGTAACCAGGCTTGGGTTAACAAATTTACAAAGGAAGGCATTAATGCAGGGCACTGTACTTAAGACTCTATCGAAATTGAGGAACATTATTATTGGTTTAAGGGGTCAGGTACATTTTTAATTTTGAAAAAATCGATTTCAAAAGTATTGTGTAGAAATTTCAAGTAAATCGGAACACGATTATCGGAGATATATGACTTTAATCAAAGGCATCTCGAGCGGTTCGTGGGGCTGAGCTGTTTTACACACCCCACGACCGTCTTTTTAACACTTTTACTCAACCTGAGCTGAGCTGCACAAGCTATACGACTTTTTGGCCAAATCCAATTTTGTAGAATCGATATTTAGTTCCATTATGTACCTACTAAGCACATCGTACCGAAACTATAAGGATTTTTTATCGAGTCTACAAAAGCCTTTGTTCACATTTGAACCGCTTTGAAATGCATGGGAGAAATTACAGAAGAAATTTTTTTCCAGGTGTGAAGCCATTTCCTGGCCTGGAAAACGTGCCTAGGTCTTTATGGCATGAGCTTAGTTCTCCCTTCACTGAGGTAAGTTCGGATCATTAAAAACCACTGTTTAAGAGACTGGTTAAGAATAACAAGTGGAGACTTTATTCTTTTCGGTATTATTTTTTTCCTTCTTTTCACTTTTTGTTTCGCCTTAATCATCGGAAATTAGAGAGCTTGAACAGTGATTAATTTTTTAACGACAAGGATTTTCGCAGTTGAAACAAAAAGTTAAAACATGATATGCACCACTTTTTACGAGCATCAAGTCCCTCTCTGAGATATTAAACCGTCAACGAATTCCACGAAATATAAACCGGTTATACCAATATAAAATGTCGGACTGGGGAATCCGACGGATTCCCCAGTCGACACCCTTACTACCCGGAATTACATAAAAGGGATCGTAACAAGTCGATCTAAGAATGAAGGAAAAGGGGTACTCACTCAATTTTAAAAATACTAGAGTTTGCCTGAAATATTCAATTCCACAAAGTATTTTTGAAGTAATTGGTGATTGGTAATTGAATAATTTCAGATGGTAGATCCCTGAAGAAGTTCCATAGCGGTCAGGCTGTAAGTCCTTTGTGCCACACAGGCCTCATGAGAATATTCTGGACTGGCACCTTCATCAGATGTAGTCCCAGCACAGTAGCAGAGGCCGGAATTTTTGTGAGCCTCCTTGTCCCTATGCCGGGTTCCGGGTGTAGCCCCCAACAGGCATCAGATAGAGTAGGATGAATGGAGTAATCCGTGTGAAGTCACAAATTACGCTTTCATATCCAGAAAACTATCACAGTGCATCTAACAAAATTGGCCACTACCAACAAACAATGTGTCTCTCAACATAGGATCATTAACATGGGGTCGCTTACCTCTTCTGAGGGGATCTACAGTTCCCGATGGATTCCAAACAACTAGAGCTTCGGTAAGAAGTACATAGAAAAATGTTCCATTAGTGTAGGCTCAAAAATCGAACTCAAGGTCCGA
>UCOH01007419.1:0-21908 GCA_900474275.1 Synergus japonicus
CTCTTAATATTTATTCTTTCTTATCATGTTCCTATTTATTAAACAGTTCGTTACTAATTATCTTTTTATTCATTTTCGAATTCTATCACGTTCGGTAAACATTTATATTAGCTTAAAGTTCTTAATTTATTAATCATGTCTCCTTCCGTTTCCTGCTAAAATAACATTTTGTGAATTCATTGAGTATATATATATATATATCATTCACATTATAATTAATTTACCAATTAATTCACAAGTCAGTTCACCTGCGAATTGCTTCAATCTCTCTCTGTGGATTCTTAATTAAATTTCTGCTTTGATCTAAAAGCTTTTAAATTCAAATCTTTTCGCGCCCGAAATCGTCCAGGAAGTGCTGCCTCTACTGGTCGAGAATGAAAGCGACAATCGTTCGCAGATTGTCACAGTCTGAAAAGGTCGGTAAATTCAAAGAGCATAAGTTTAAATTAGTAAACAAGTGATTAATTTCGAAATTCGACAAACTCTCGATTCGAAATTCCGATTCTATTTCTTAGGGTCTAAATTATGTTTTCTAAGGAGAATTTTGAAATAGTTATTTAGGTCATAATGGTCCCGCTAGAGTTAATTGTACATAAATGCAACTTCTGGTTACTTTTATGTACACCATTAGAAGCGGGACTTGAAGACAGTAGTATATTACATTTTTTAAAGCTCTAATATTGGAAGATTTACTGGATTTTGATTTATTTGTGCTTAAATCTTAAAGTATCGTAAATATAAAGAAAAATACACTCGAAAAAATTATTTTGTTAAGTAACAAAGAGAAAAAAGCCTTAATAATTATCGCTTTAAGGCTTCAGTAAAAATAGTTCACTTAGTCTAGACATAAGCACACCGCACCGATGAAAATAGCCTTTTCGAGGGGACCAGTGAAAGAAATGAGAAATTATTTTAACCCCTGGCGTTAACCTCGCAGCGTTGAGTCTCATTCTGAGATAAATCGTAAGCTTTTATTATCTTAAAGCTTTTTTGAATGAAGCACAAGACGACTTTTTTCAACTTTAATTGTACCTAAATTTATAAAAAAAATTCCAATTTTAATAATTCAAAAATCGTTTTTTAAAAAATCAATTAATATTTTGTGCAATTTACAGTTCTTGAGAGTAAAATCCACTTAGTAAGTTAGTAAATTATTTATGAAGGTAGTTTAATCTTAATCATAAATTGAAATCATATTATTGTTAATAAAAACTGATAAATGCGCTTTTAATCAGGCAAAAGTGAAATTTTGGTTGTCGTTCATTGACATTCATTCACGACATTATTTCCGAGATCACGACCGGATGCCGGATGTACGGACCACAGTCACAGCGAGATTGTATTTCAAGGCTTGTGGTCGATAATAATATTCGATTGTTCGCACGTGAATTCATTCTGATCATTACTGATGTCATTGTTTCCGTTCGGTGAAAATAGCTTGAAATATGTTAGATGACATACCAATCATTGATGAATTTAGTATTTTTTGACGTTCAGATTACTACAAAACAACAAAGTTTTCCCAGGTTGATTTCATTTTACCAAATTGGAAAAGAACTTAACTAGAGCAGAAAGAATAAATATTTATCAAAAAATTTTATTTTATAAAATAACTTATTTTAAAAATGAATTCGAAAGTAGATGATTAAGGCAGTAATTACAATCACTTTCCCTCATTTTCTCTCACATTCTATCTATACCACTTATTAATAATTAATAAATTATTAACTCGCAATCCTAATTTATTTAGAAAGAGTTGCTATCATTCTTTCCTCACTTTATAGTCCTTTATTTCTCGTTTTGAATCATTTTGCGTGGATATTTATTCTTTTCTGAATTGATAGAATTGTTGTTCGCCGTCGCAAAAAGAGAATAAGCTCAGTCATTGTCATAAGAGAAAAGTCGAGTTGGCGGTTACTGACTCCAGGAATTACGTGCTGTAATTGAAACTGCGTGCTTAAGCATGCATAAGTTGTACTTATGCGCGTGTGAAGGCCCAACAAAATATCATTTTGTAATTTGTAACAATTTATCCTTCTGTCTTAAGCCTCAATTTATTTATAATAATTTTTATATCTTGAGAACATTTCCATTGCATGCAGAATTTCTTTTTCTAATTTTTGTAATTTAAAAGCTAAATACTTTCGAGAACAACACTTAACAGAGTACAGAAAGTATCTTCACTATATCTGACTATCAAGAACTCTTTATGTTGGTTATATCTATTTTCTAAGAATTTTGCAGCTTGTTAATAATGTCCCTCTTTATGCTCAGAATAAGAGCGTTCTTCACTTTTCTCGCGAGACTCTCTATTTATTTGTGCCTTGAACTCTTCAAATCCTCGTTCTGCAGGCCTCATTTGCCTATCAGAGTTTACAGAAAGACACCATGCAAAATGGCACTTGTTGATTAGTGGCCAATAATATTAGGAATTTACTTTGTTAATTTATTCAGTAGAATGTTGGTGAGGTTCTGAGATAATCATGTTTAATTTCTTTCAATTAACTTTCCTCTTTATGATTTATATATGATGATTTATACCTGCGGAATAATCATCTTCTAAATAAATATAACGTAAACTACTATAAAGTATAATAGTGAATAGTGAATCGAGGTCAATGTCTCTCTTGAATGAAATCGGTCGATCTCGTTTTTCATGAATGAATGACTCTTTCGAATAAGAAGGACAAGAAGAGTATTAAAGGGTGCAGTTGACTGCTATTTTAATATCTTTCTTGCGCCCTCGAGACATGCAAATAAAAAGTATAGAGATTAAAAAAAACAGAGATAGAAAGTATGGTTTTAATATGTGGATCTTGTTTTACAAATTAAATTTCATTTTTTTTAATGAAAAGTGGTGCTGTGAAAGGTTTCTCGCGGAGATATTTATAAGTTTCTTCATAAAAGTCAAGAAAAAGCTACCTAACCAGTTAAAGTACTTAAAACAGAGGATAATTTTTTACCCCTCGGAATTAACAACAGCAAAGGCACGTGGATTACAGAAAATAGTATAGATATATTGTATATCTTTTAGCACAAGAAATAACGGCGGTGCTGTACGGTCGTCTAGCTATATGCTATATTACTCCACGCCATCTGCTAGACGGTTATATGTTCATACAGATATGGAAAGCACACATACATTGAACAAGGATATAACAAGACATACTTTATTACCAAAATTATTAATTTCACCATTCTTAACAAGTCGAGTTTAATTATATTCAAAGAAATTGCTGTCCTTGTAAAAACTAAAACATAATAACGGACGTGCAGTTTTCTTTTAATAAGACCTAAATTATAATTCAAATTAGGCAAGTTTTACGTATCTGAAAATTATGACTTTTTTTGCGAACATTTTTATAAGTCGAAGGTTGAATTTTACACTTGAGTTAACATGTTCAGAATTTCGAAACTTGTATAAGAGAATTTATAAGATGGCAAACTTGGAGTCCTTTACCATGTACGTATTTTCATATTTGTAATGTTTATTCATTTATTAACGTACATGAATAAACACTGTACACTCATTTACTGTTTACTCATTCACGGTTGGGCCATATTTTGGTGATGTTTGCTAACATCTTGTACTTGGGTCTTAAGTTCGAAACGTGTAAAGTGCATCAAGCGCGTAACGTCTGCAACCTTTTTTTTACAACTAGCAAATTATCGTCTAGAAATCTCTTAAAATTTTCTCAAATTACATAAAATTCCACAAAATATATAGTCAAATCCTATTTAATTACTTTATAGTCCCATAAAATCTCATAATTCTGATGGATAACGTCAATTGTCACTAGATTAGTGTCTGCTGGTCGCTCGTATCAATACAGACTATATGGGTTATTCTTTACACGGGAGTAGATACATACTTGCATTTAGTTCTTAAAGCGAAAATCAAAGCAGGTTCTGAACTAGGGGGCAATAGAGTCCTGGCATTACTCGTGAAGTCAACCACGTCAGTGTGCTGAATTAAGTATTCTATGTGTAATCCATGTGTTCATGTGAACACGTGTGTTTATGGTTTACACACACACATTTATTATGCTCGAGTGCACAGACGCTCGTACTGAACACAACGCATGCTGCGAAACAACCGAGGGCCGCTGAGCTCTCCAGATACTCAACAGCGGCCCTCTTGGACGGTAGTGTCGTTCAATTGCAGTTGCATCTGCATTTTCTTTTAATTAGTCGAAGGGAGAGAGACTCCTCAGTGTAAACTTGTAATTTCGTGAAACCCTGTATACAAAATTGTTAATTAACGTTGTACAGTTTGGTGTAACATTATTTTGGTGATATTGTTGATGACACTTGGGTGCTGCGAAGAAGAAATGTGTCAGTGACTCGTGGATTGTTGAAGTTTTTGAAGTGTCAGGGGTGTGATTATCGGACAAAATGCTTTATCACAAACCAACAACTCCGCGATTTCGTATCGCGGAGAGAGTCAGTGTGTCGGTCAACAATCGACCGGTTTACATAAAACAGAATAGTCATAGTAGCACATGCAGCTTAAGAAGTTCTGGAAGCACGCCGCCGTGCGTAAACCGGTAAATGTTCACTAGAACTCATATCAGCCGTGAAATTGATAATATTTTCTACTACTTCAATCGTAGATTTGCAAATCGACATTTTATAGGCGATTGCGCTCTTGGAACTGATGAATGTTCTTTGATAAGTCTTGATTCCATATTCAAATATGTTATGTGCAGAAAAACGCGGCAGAAGTTGGCTGTATAATTGTCCATGCGGTTTTATCTACCTTGAAATTTATTGTACTTTCAATATGCAAAGACTTCTCATTCATTTATCATTCTCTGAATTTATATATGCTATATGGGAATCATAACGGAAAAAGCCCGCTTAACTTGCTTCATCGTGCGTGAACATTAATGTTCATAATTCACAATTTACAGGAATCGAAAATTACCGAAGACTATTGGTTATTTGTTAAAATAATTATTCCTATATCTTATTTATTTTTCAATAGTTGGTACTATTTTCGAATTTTCTTTTACAATATAAAATTTTCAATGGAGGTGAAAGTACAAGTTGACAATAGCGAAATTATATACTGCCAGATGACGTTTTCTTTTATGTTAAACCTCATATTATTTTTGTGCTTTGTTGCAGAATAAAACAACCCTTAGGAAGTAAAGGCCTATCACCTGTGCATACCGGCACGCCAGCTAGATCCGGTATTCAGTCACCCAAACCAACCATCAATGGATCAGACCCAGCTACGTAAGTTTAAAATACATACAAGCGTAGCACAAACAGGAAGTTTGCATTTTTTTTTACTTTAAGTTCAAGATGCATTTTACATGTTTCTTTTAATGCTTTCATTCATTCGAGGCTTTCTCCGGCTTCAGAGTCGGGTTTTTATGTCCATTTTTATTTTTCTTCTTCTTTAGTCTTAAGTGTCGATTATCGTAAAAGATTGAAAGTACTTCACTAGACTTGCGTTACGAGTTCTTGCACATTATTGAGGAACTTTTAAGTTCTTTTTCGAAAAAAGTAGAAGAAATATATTTAAGCAACTCGAGATTGAAAAAAGTGTATGAAAGGATTCAAAACTGAAACTCTAGTTTAAATAATCTAGGCATCGTGCCATACGTGGGAATGTTTGGCTTCTCATCCGATCGACAAAGTTATGCAGCGCTTGGCTCGGTTATACTTGGATAGGTGCTGTCGTACTATTAAATAAATAAATAAAGTTATGTTTTGGAAGTTTTCTAAATTCCACATATTAAGGATCTTGAATGCAAGTTCAACCTTCAAAATTGCATCTCTTCATTTTACTCAACAAAAATTATAACTGGATTTTTTTTGTCAATGAGGACAAAACTGAAGAATTGTAATAAAAATAAAAATATAGTGAAATAAGAGATCCGAGAATCTTTTGATCCGATTCCTGTTTAATATACTTATCCAAAATTATTTGTTATTTTTCTAGGAGGCAAAACTCCACGCCATCAAATATCTACGACTCGAGGATTCCGGAAGGGCAATATGACATCGTGAAGCCTCTCAAGGTAAAAAACATTTTATTTTACTGTACGTACTTTCAAGGTTAAGAAGATGGTAATGATCGTAAGAAACGCAATTTGAATAGAACTAATGGAAGCACGTACTTATTGCCGCTTCTTTGAACCTTAAATACTATAATCACTTCAACGAGAAGTAGTTCGATGAATAATTAATTCCGAGTTCAGATTATCGTGAATGAATTAAGTCAGTACGAAGATCACGCAAGTGGAAAAAAGTGCTTTATCTATTTGGACTAAAGTCCAGTCTATATAATAATTGATATTTTCCCTCTATTCATTTGCATTTACAACTATGTATTAGTTTTCTTTTTAAAAGGAAAAATTTTCATTTTTTAAAACAATTTTACAAAATAATCAATTATAAAGATCTAGAAGCCCCAAGGGCTAACGCGCAATTACTATATGAAGAAAATCCCGAGGACGTGGAAAGAGAGCGGCTCGATTTGCGATGACTTAACTCTACGGAAAAGGATCGACGGCGATCTCACTTTTCTATTAAGTTTTTCTTCAATTAGTAGAGTCCCCATCTAGAAAAAGCCAAGACGTAACAATTAATTGTATATGGGGTGATATATTTCGCAGTTTCGCTTAACTTCTTCGTAGTTAATAAAATCTCGAAGACTTTTTTTATAGAGAAGTATTTTTCCAATTATTGCATCATTACTATACATATAATTGGAGGTTCGATTAGCGAAACATTGATGTGCAAATTTTAAATAACTGAGTTCCTGTCCTTGAGGATATCAGTTAATATAATTAAGATGATTGTCGGCTTGGTACAACGCTTCTTTTGTTTTCTGTTAGTTAGTGTTTAGGGTGAGAAAACATGGATCATTTTACGAATAATTCGGTTGCTGGATTCAGTTAGGGAAGTTGTGCTTTAATTAAAGCAATTGATACAATTGGTGTGGTTAATTAAGGATACTTGACCTCTCGAAATTCAATGTCTCGATTATACGTGTAATTCATAAAAAGTGAGCAAGTCATTCATGTAGTTTTAGCTAGAGTTCACTATTGGACAGACACTATGTATATCAAATTTGTTTATTTTATTTTCCACTGCAATCCTAAATTTTTTATGGTTACAATATTCATTAGCTAGTAAAATTTTCTACAAAGTAAAACGAAAATCGTAAAGCATAACGACTACTCGCGATAGAGTTACAATGAATAATAGCGTCACCGGATTTGCATTTCAGGGGCATTTGTGTATATTCTGAATGACGGAAACGTCCGGCAACCATTGAATAGATCAATTACAACAATCCTACACGGTAAAACATCAGATTTGAAATTTTAATTCCTAGTCTTCTTTCGAAATAGATATTTGAATAAAAGACTATATCAAATGTTAACAATTGTTTGAAGAAGTCAAGTTTATAAAGAATAATAGATTAGCTCTAGGAGTATAAATGAATCAGGATTTTTCTTTGTGGCCTCAATACGAGTTGCCATAAAACTTACAAATACCTCGATCTGGACTGCACACTATGTTTAATGTCGCTTAACAATCTGTGACGAGAATCTATTCGCGAATTGAAATTATTCCCAAGTCGTTTTCATTCATTAGGATCCTTAATAGCAGTTGACATCGATACCTTTCTTTGGAAGTGATGAATCGATAAATTTCCATTAAGCTTTTTTCTGGACCAGTGACTCAATCTAGGAATTCAATATTTTGTCAATTCTTTTTGAGAATTAATTCTGATGGTATCAGTATTTAAAGGAAAAAACATTTCAAGTTGAGCACAGCATAAAATTAAACCTTTATGTAATTTTCTGCAGGTTGAACATTCATGTGACTGAATATATAGTATGTAACTAGAAACTTCGATAGCAAGGTCTGTTTCACCTACACGAAAAATCTGACGTCCTTTTTCGCTTTTCTCGACAGTAACAAAGCCTTATTGTAGATTTTAAGGAGAACTTTTATGTAACAACGTAAATTGCAATGCAAATTGTAGATTTTTTAGTGAGCTTATCGTAAAGCGATTTGTTCAAGTTCCCTCCTAAATTAGAGAACACTCAATCGTAAACTTTAAGAGCTCTTCAAACAAAGATGGCAGGTGTGTGGGTGTGGGTAATTCCTTGTTTTATTGCTAAAAATGATTGGTAGGTTGAATATCGTACCTCAGGTGTTACGAGGTGAAGCTTCGATCGTGCTGATGTAATATCACTTGAAATAATTTATTGTAATTTAAGTACACAAACCGTGAAAAAAATTGAGGAAAAAGGTAGACTGCCAGGACCTAAAGAAATAGTAAAGCTCGTGAATATTTTTCTGAGAAAGAAAGAGAATTAAAAGTCTTTTTTATAATTATTTATTATTGTTCCCGAACGTGAGTTTGATGGGTTTTAAACCATTTCACTCATATAAGAGCATCTCGAGAAAATTGCTTAAGGCGTACAATTACATTTTTTAGATGTTGGAAAGCGCTCCTTTGAGTACAAGAAAAATTCAGATACAAAGGTACAAGGAAAATTACAATTATTTAAGAAGATAAATGTTTAAAGACTTCTGACAAATTGCATACTTGTTGGAGATAATATTATACTCCAGTTAGAAACCATTGCTTTTCTTTATTTTTTTCATCTTAACAAATATGGACTTTTTGTACAGATAAATATTTAATTCCAGGTTTTCAAACCAGAGGTTGTTAATTTAATAGTAGAAATTCTGAATAATTTAACTTGAAACAAAGTCATCAACAAAATTTAATTAATGTATTCGAAATATTAATGATTCTCATAGAAGTGGGTGGATCAGACTTAAAGTTGTAAATCGAATACACCTGACAAGTGACAATTGATGAGTCATTTAAAATGGGTATCGATGCCTTCAATAAATCAACACTTTTCCGAAAGCTAGAGATTTTCATTTCGCCGGTAACAGGTTGTATGCTTAATTGTCAAGGTGAACTGGAATCTATAAGCACCTCACGTGGGAGTCAAAAAACACTTGGTAACACGATACACGTATATTTAACTATATATATATATATATGACGAGAGGTTCATACTTGAAGAATACATATCTGTTTCCAAGCATAGATCTATTTTGATAACTATGGGGTACCGTTTCTTCTAGTGAGAAGTCACTTTCTTTCCAGTCTAAGAGATAAACAAACAATGAACCTTTCAGATGAGTTTTCTATTCTTATGCCAACGTTTGAACGTTTGAAAATTGGACATTTTAAATTAAAAATATTTAAAGCTGAAATATTTTAAGTTTTAAACGCTCAACATTAAGAAATTGTATCATTTCAATTTGAACAGAAAGTTAAACCTGTCCGAACAAGAACAAGAGAAAAATAGGTAAACATAATTAAACGCGAGTTTATAAATCTTAATAATTAATAAATTAGCGAGTTGATAAATCTGCACAATTAAAGTGGGTTTTATTAATTATCAACAGACTGCGCCACGATCTAAAGATCGAGACTCGAAGTCGATAAAAGAGCGCTCTGACTTAAGAATTATAAGTCAAATCGGCAAACCGGAATATTATATTAATATTCTGAAAATGGGCACGAAATTATTTTGTCGTATTTCACATTTTCTGAGCTTAGAAGTTAGAATCTTGAATAGCTTAGATCATAAAGCTGAAGCTGACAGGATCTTCAAGAGCTGTTCTTTAACGGTTCCTAGAGGAATCCTTAACGGTCGTTCGACGACCGTTCCGCGCACGTGGACATCAGAAACACTACCTTCACCACGTGTTGCATCGAGTTTCCACCTCTATTATTACCATCGCCACTTTGCCATTCTGTATCATGAATCATTACTCGATTATCCAGAACTGCATTCTTGAATGCGTAATTTTGGGTCCTTGGAACTCGCGATGCTCTCCTTGTGGAGTCGATTAAATTCTTGCGAAACACATTTCAAAATATGAGATCAAGAGCTTCTGATTGATGAAAATTGAGATTTAGGGATCAGAAAGTCTTTTTTTCTTTTTTTGTAAAAAAAGGAAATTGGAAGACCCAAACGCGGAGTTTTTAGAAGATTTTCAAACATCATTTTGTATTTTTAAAACGCAATTTCTAATTAATGCATATTGTATATATTTGAATGTCAAACACTTTGAATCATAAAAACAAACGTGACTTCACTATATGATGAATACAAGTCTCACATCAGGGAATTCCGAATAAGTTATAGAAGCTTTTGAGATTATTTAAGTGATTTCAAAAGATTTTTAGGAATTTGCAAGGATTTCACGAGATTTCATGTGAGTCAATATAGAATTTGACATTAAATTTTGAAAAATTATAAAGGATTTCATGTGATATCAAAAGATTTAAAAATATTTTATTGCGGGGTTATTAATTCTCGAAATCTTTTGAAATCTCTTGGAATCCCTTAAAATCTTATGAGGTTCCTTGAAAGGTTTTGAATTTCAACGCCCTTAATGAGTTAAAAAGAATTTCAAAGGTTTATTAAAGATTCCTATGACATCTATAGCAACCCTGATCAATGTACTTGGTTCATAATCGACATAATAAAGTAGAGACAAGGTACACCTATGTAAACTAGAAAATAAGGATCTAAATGAGAGAAGTGAAAGGAGAACTATACGTATCACGAGGAATGGATGATCGTGATTTTAAAGCGTGTATTCGTTTCTCGGAGATTCGCACGCTCGCCTTGTTGTTGTCGAGAAAGTCACGTGGAGTCGGGCACGGGGTCCCATAAACCCGGACAGCTGACCCTGTAGATGTTGTCGACGAGTGTGCCAGGGTCGTATCAACTTTATGCACCTATATCTCGTTCGCAATTTTGCGCGACAAACCCATAAGTTTGACCTAATATGGAGACTTGTCTTATACGAATGCCAGTTAATGGTGGGGATCACGGACTCCTTCGACTTCGACTGCGGGTCTCTCACTCCAGCACCCCAGTGCTTCATCGGACCTCTATTAAGACACATACTCGTCCCCCACATATGATCGTGAATCGGTTGGTGGAAACGTGTTGTCGTGACATAAGCCGTCGATCGTAATAGTAAAAGTTTCGCCGGCAAGGTGTGACAACTGTGACATCCTCTCTACTGTGATATTCTGTAATCAAGGCTTTGATGATCAAAGCTTCCATCAACCAGGATTATGTGATTAACTATTATTAAAGCAGAGTGTTGATTATGTTTGATTACTTTCTCGAAAACATCTGATTTCCAGTAATTTGCATCAGTGAACTTGTACCATTGTGAGATTGTGTTTAAGAAGCGAGGAAAGATGTCTTCCAGTCAGAAGGCAGCCATAAAACGTCTCGAGGAGCTTTTCCGAGATGTCAAGGTCGATCAGAGTAATTCAGAGATCGTGAGAATTGAAAGCAGGGTCGACAGGTGTTGCGATATTCATGGCAAGCACTTCAAGGAAAACTGTGCATATCGTTTGCTTGGTTCCAAAAAGGATATAACTGGTCGACCCTTCTCGCCAAGTCGCAGAGGATCTTTGGGTTTACCAATGTCTCCCCCTAGAAGAGACTTCCATCCTTCAAGTTTTCCTAACTCTTTGAGAAAAGATGAACTGGGTGCATCGACTGGAACAATTGATTATTCTCGTAAGGATTGGTATACAAATAGTCTCGGTAGTTCAGCTCTGAGACGTGATTCTCTCGGGAAATCAGTTGGTTGTCTGAAAAAAGATACTTCATCGATTTACAATTCGCCACTGAGGCGGGATTACGTGGCTAAATCGATGTCTAGTCTTCACAAACCTGCCACCAAGTCTACTAATATTTCGAGTCTCTTGACGAATTCAGAGTCACACGGGGATCTAAAAAGTGATTTGAGTCCGCCGTATGTTCCCTTGAAGAACACGAATAATACCTTGAGTTTAAAGAGTTGCCTGGCTGGATCTAATGGGAATATGAGGAGCAACTTGAATGTGACCTTGCCAAGCGAGCCGGTCGGACAGGAAGATAAGGTATCACCGCTTGGTGGATCTTACACCACTGGACGGAGAGGATCGTATGATAGAAGAAGGTTTTCAACAGATTCCTTGGAAAACTTGAGAAGAAACTCTTGGGATCCGAGTCGGAGAGGATCTTCTGGATCATCCGGTGGATGGGATGATCCTATTTGGGAGGAAGGGAATTTTGACAACAATATTGGCGAGGTAATCATTATGCCGATGTATTCATTCACATCCTTACATCAATGTTCATGAGATTCAAAAAAATGCTGAAGAATGGGGATTCTTTGTTTAGAGCTACTGCTTTCCAAACAATCACGATTAAAACATACCTAGATGTTTATTTATCAGATTGATGATAGTTGAATGGCTTATAGATTTGACTGGTGAACTAGATTCGAAACTTAAATTGATGTAGAGCAAGTTAAATTATACACAGAAACTCTCTAAACTCTAGACTTATGAGAAAGACATAATACCTATAATTAAATTTAATGAGCAGTTTGCTTTACAAGTAAATTTACATCAGATGTTAGCAACATTTTATAAACTCTTATTAATTTAATTTAACTCTACCCACTGCCTGTCATTAATGAATCGATTTTTTCATTATGACTCGAATAGAATTGAAAAATTGATAAAACTGAAAAAATCTAATCAAAACAGTACTGTAGGCGAGAAAGGACGTTGACTCTGATTTAAATGTATTCTGACACACATCATCGTTCATATTAGCTCTAATTGAGACTGATAAGACAATGGAAAAAATAATGCTTTCATGTCTGTATCAATTCCATCAGAGAATAACATTTAACTCTTTGCCTTATACAAACAAAACAAATATTTTTTTAGAGATTCGAAATTGGCATTGTAAGTGACTGAAAATGAAGAAGTTATGTTGATGAATATTGAAAATATAAAAATGATGCTCTCAGTTTACGAGTAAACTAAATTTTGTTTCTTTCCGCAAACATATCTTGCAAAGGTGCGTTCACACGTGTACACCCAGCGCACTTATCTTATTTCATTACGTCATTAGTATGCCGCGCATGGTAAGAACATGTTATACGTCATACAGCGATTAGTCAGCACTCAATTGTGAAACCAACCCTGATTTCAGAGAAAGATGCGAATGAAATAAGGATTTTTATCGGAAGCTAAATGATATTCAAATTAAATCAAATTCGTTTCACAAGTGTGAATCTTTACAAATTATTCTTTAGTATAGTAAAGTAATATAAACAAGTGTTGCTGTCTCTTTTGTCGCTATGAAAGAAAAATCCAATTATCTTAAATTCTCAATTATTCTCGAAGCAACAAAGCAACGTGTAATATTTTAATGTCAACCTAAAATAGAAATCCATTTGAAAAAGTAAACAACGTATGTCACCAGAGCAACTGGTCACTTCATTAAAAATGTAAATAATCCTATGTGTATTCATGTTTCCCACAAAAATGGCACGAAACGTAATAATTTTTACATTTTTTATGATAATATTTATTTCCTGAAAGTCTGTTAAGGCAAGTGCACCCACTCAATCGATTGGCCCTGAAATTTACTCTGCCTACGCTTAGCTACCGATCATGGCTCAAGTTTTCCGTGTTCATGCCCCCCTCTTATTTTTTTACAATGCTTTGGTCAACATTTTGTTTTTATCACAAGCAGATATTTTGCGCGCTTCCAATGGATTGCATAGACCCACGCGGTTAGCTTGATATGGATCGCTTTGGTCATCCCGGAGTCTTGTTTTATAAAAATGGCACTTGCGTCACTCTGTTCTCTCAAAATATGCAGGTGTCAGTTTTTTTTCTATTTTCCGAGGTCGGCATCGACTACTGGGACTTGAATTTAATTCGAGATTTAGTTTTTATTACAAGATCTGCACTCTTGTATTAATTTAAAAATGCAGAAATCAAATCGTGATTTATAGATAGTAACTTTCTTTAATTTTATGAAGCTTAAATGTTGCATGTGTGTAATAATTTCTTGACATGCCACATTTCACAGGATGACTACAAGAGTGTCGTAAATGATGCGTACCGTTTGTCACACGGTACGTTGTGTGAGATGATTGACCAATCCAGTTAAGCACCGTTAGCCGAAATTGAAGTTTATGTGTACTAATTTTAAATTCCATACAAAACCATTCAGAGCATAAGGTTCTTTAGAAAGTTTTTTTCTGCAAGGATGCATTTGTTCTTAAAAAAATGTGTGAGTTTATTTGAAAAGGAGTTTTAGTTGATCCTTATTCTTTACACCGAGGGAAATATGTTTACAGTTTTTATATTAAACTGTGTTATAATTTAAAGAAATTTCTCACCGTATAAACATATTCAGGGTGACTAGCGGACCGGGAAAAACCCGAGAATTTAATTTGGGACCAGGAATTTTTTGTATTTTATTGAAAAATCGACTTTTTCTTTTTATTCACGGTGCACTGAGAAAAATGTTTGGTGCGGACAACAAAAAATTTTGTTGTTATAGAAGCAACAAAGATTTTTGGTTGTGCCAACCAAATTTTTGTTGAACCAACCAAAGTTTTGTTAATTCAACCAAAACTGAGATTTTGTTGGTTCAAATGAATTTTCTTTTTTCAACAAAAAGTTTGTTGAAAGAACCAAGATTTGGTTGGCACAACCAAACAATTTTTGTTGCTTCTATAGCAACAAAAAGTTTTGTTGTCTACACCAAACATTTTTCTCAGTATGGCCACATGTCAGGGAAATCAGGGAAATGTCAGGGAAAAAAAGTTTGGAAGCAGGTTCTCCAAATTGTTTTTAAAAATAGTGCGAAAAGTATAAAATTTTTACTAATAGTAACATTTTCTTCTTGGGTGTCAAAAGAGTCGTAAATCTAGGAGCAAGCAATAAGTATTTGCGTGCACGTTAGTGGATTGTAGTATAAGTATAGAAATGGAAAGTTGTCTTCAGGATCCTATTTGTATATACAAGTTCGCGTGAATGTAGCGTTGTAAGATTTTCGAAGTTAGAGAGGTGCACTGAGGGACTCCAATTGTACCCCACTCGATGTTGACTTCGAGGGGTCATTCAGTCATTTAGTCAGACAGTTTGTCAGTCATAGAGTTAGTGCCCCATCGCGTGGGCGTTATTCACACGGTTTTTGCAAAAAAGAGCCCCAAGATTTAAAACGCATTAACGTTTTCTTTAAAATTAAAAACTCTTGTATTCGTCTGCTTTATTATTTTCTTCTTTATCATTAATTTCTTTTTTCGTGTTTGTATTAATATAATTAATGGAAATTGTGGAGTAATTAATAATTAACGTGCTAACTTCAAGTGGTGGCAGTTGTAATTAGAAGCAATTATTCGGTTGTCTACTCTCATTAACGATGCGTGGATTACCGTATTTCGAAAAGAATTTAATTCCCGTTTTAACTTCATCAAATTTGCGGAGAAATAGGATTTACGTAGAAGGATGGTTTCCAGATTCTCTGGAAATTCAGGTAGAGAATGTTTTACTTTATTTGTATTTGATAATAAAGGAACTATTATAATTGTTATTTAGGTGATTTTTTTATATTGATTTAAGGAGTTTAAATCATTGTCACACGTCTTCAAAGTAAATTTACATACCTGTCGGATATTGACACCTTGTGGGCAACGTCAATAGCTAAAAGTGCGAAGTAAAAAAGTTAATTGCACATCTTTGAAAAAAAATGAGTAACTGTCTTTATGATGTTTCCATTGCTTATTCGTGTATCGTGACTTTCAACTTTATATTTACAATGAGAGGTGAAAATAAATTCAGGTTTAACTTCAAGGCTAGCGCCATCTTTATGGGAATTTTATATATGCGTGGTGCGAATCGCAGAAATTTTTGTGAAGGTCTAGTCAAGCTTAACACACTTCTTTTATTGTTAAAAATATGGAAGTTCAGATATTATTTTATTGGAGATCGATTGCTATTATAACAATGTTTTCTAATGTTAAATTATTTTTTGCAAAAATCTACAAAATTTTACTCTACATGTCTGAATTAATAAAGAACTACTAACGAAATTACGAAAAAAAATTACTAATTCTTTGTATAGTATTAAGAACGTAAAGCAGGCGTCTATGTTCTAGAGTGTCGATAATTAAATTCGCCTAGGTGAAATGAATCCTCAACACGATGTAATTCAGAGAAAGTTTTGCGGATGTAACGACAATTTCTTGTTGTGTAAGTGAAACTAAATCTTTCTTATTTGTGGTTTCTTGAACATTGGTAACTTTTTGTTTATAGTGGTATCATTATACCATTTGTATTTTACTCTCGTAGAATAACATTAGGAAATAATGCGAATGTTTTATTTTTTAGGGCCGATTCCACCAACTGTGATTAAATTTTAATCCTTATGATTAAATCCTTGATTTACGTACGAAAAGTATTGATTAACTTAAATTAATCAAGGATTAAAATTTAATCACAGTTGGTGGAATCGGCCCTTAGTATTATAAAACTTTTATTTCAAATTACAAGAAAACATTTGATCTTTTAGTAATTAGTACGAAGACTAATTTCTATCAATTTTTATTAATAAAATTGGTAATTTGATGACTAAAACGAATTCGAGTGTCATAATTTTTCAACTACTCTGTTATTTCGCATTAAGCTGCGTTCCTTAAATAGTTCCAGAGTAGGACGATTACAGGATTGCAATCTGCATTTATTTGCAGTCGCAAAATCCTCCCATGCGTCTCCTACCTTCCCATCTAGTTAATTCTAATCGCGTCAGGATTATCAAGACAACGCCCACTGGTCTCTAGTTTTTCTTGCTTAGGCTATCTTATTGTGTTTTGCATGAATATCGGAACATAATCGGCTACTTAAATATTCGCATAGTCACCTGCATGAGACTCAACTGTCATGTTTTCATTTTTTTTCTTCTTTTTTTTTTTTTTGCAAAATTAAACCCAACCTGAACGTATCTTCTCCAGGCTTTTCCAGAACTATCTCTGAAATGCCATACTACTGGTTCATTATATTTTGGTTGAAGATTCGGTATCTGAATTAATTTTAGCAGTTAAGGAATTAATGTTTCATCTAAGGAAATTTTTTTCACAACATGAACAATTGAACAGACCGTATAGATCATTTCCCGGATAGCATATATATGTATTGTCTATTCAGGGACCTGTAATCATTTTAGAAAGTTGATAGATCCACGAACTATTGAAGAAGGTCAAATGATCGGCAAGAATGTAAAGAAATAATTCTGCATCTTTGACTCTTCTGGAATGTGAATTATGAAATCTGACATGTACGATACATAATAACTAATAACTAGGTACCTATTAGTCTATTTGTCAAAAATTATTTTAGTTTTCTATTGCCACCGCAATTTTCATACTTTTCAAAAGTGCTTAATTATACACTGAAAAAGAAAACTGAAAATATTTTCACTACTCTACAATAAAAATTCTCCCAAAAAGGATTAGAGATTTTTTACATATTCAGAAAAGTTAAAAAAAAAATAAAAAGTTGAGACAAGCATTACGTAATTTTTGAACGCCCCTTGCCACAAATAAACGTTGTTTAATTGAAGTATAGTGTACAAAGAACCTGTTCAAAACGGGTCACTTCTTTATCGGGAAAAAGTTTCTATACATAATTTATTTCTCTTAAGCAATACTTACTGGTTTTGGACCCTGCAAAACTTTTAATTGCTTCTATTTATGACTTTCAATGCGTACTTTAGAAAATAATTAATCAACTCCTAAATTTTCGTTTCCATTTTTTCTCTTAATATTCTTATTTGGAATTCTTCAAAATAAGCATTACAACATTAATTTTATTTTTATTCTGTTCAGTTTTCTATAATTTAATACATAGCCAGAAAAAACGTTGAAATGTTAATTCTTTTCTATGATTGTTATCATAGAAAATTATGTATCAGCATTTGAAAGTTGAGTAAAAATTGAAATGACGTGAATCTGTATTTTCATTGTGATTCAAATAACTGAGCTTACCTTACTCAACGTCCTTTAAAAAGCTAGAATGGTACAGGTTGCTCACGCATTTTATCCTCATATCAATCAAAACAGCAACTCAAATGTATGCGGAAATGTTGGGGAAACACCCACCATCTGTCTTTCAAGTGTACAGAATACTTTGATGAGCCGTGGGTGGACAGCTTCAAAACAACAGTGTTCGCGAACCGTTGAAAATAAATAATATAGGCCTCTTATTCTGATATACGATCGCCTTAAGCAAAGATGAATAAGTAGATAAATTTACAGTTCATTTGACTGCAACTTAAAATCGCTCAAATGTATATAATATAGTAGGACTAGCATAAAAATTTAGACAGGCTTATGTGTATTTAGTTTTTTAAATTTCCCTATCTATATATATAATTTCATTCTAATATAAAAATTTCTATTTTTGTTTCAGGTATGTTCAACTTTGATTCATTTTCTTGCTCCATCAACTATGAGAGTAAGAAAAAGTATTTTTTACATCAACAAGACAAGAATCGATTATTCTTTGCTTCATCAGTAAGTAATAAAAGCTCTCAAATAATTTGATATGAGTTGCATCCAAAAATATTCCAAGGTTGGCGATGAAAAACCTAGAGAGGGTGATAACAACCCTTAGAAGTTTGCGGTAATTACCATAAGAGTAAATTTAGGTTTGACAACTTTATGCTCACAATAATAAATATTTTTGGCTAAAACTAGGCTATTACCTCCGTTTCGTATACGGGGAAGTAAATGGCTTAATTTAAGCGAAAAATATTCATTATTGCGAATGTAAAGTTGGCGAAACTAAATTGCTCTTATAGTAAAGTATCATATGAGTCTAGAAAAATAATTTATTGCTGGCTAACAATGTTCCAGTGATTGGAGAAAGTCTTCTTAATATTAATGATTATAAAATTAATTTTTATAATATTTGCGAATTTAAAGACACATTTTTCGCAATTGGTTCGCAATTTGGTTTAAAGGCAGTGTTGGTACACAAGGAATTTGCTTTCTGTTGGTTAAAACGAGTGATTCTCCTTTGAATACCGATACTGGGTCTAGAAATCTGTTATACCGAGTTTTGATAAACAGACAGTCTACATTATTTCTTTCGCGCGCAACTTTGCTTTCTCTTTGAAAAGCAGACACTATTTCCATTCAACTTCTTACTTATTTTATTTATTTTTTCCTCAATATAAAAATTAATTCAAAAATTTTAAAACTCGGAACACTGATATGCAGTACATATATTAAAAGGCTTTAAATTAGGGCATTAATGAATTAATTGCTTAAATATCGAAGCGTATAAAATATCTTATCAAATAAACAATAGATAACTTCATTTAATTTATCATATAAAATTGTTTAGAAAAAAATAACTGTGGCATATAATTTACTTTTCAATGAATTTTTCCAATTTGTTACCAAACTTTGTTTGCAACTTTACTAGTTGAAAACTTAAATAATCATTATTTGAATTAATTTACGACATCTATGAACTGTAAGTTAATTCAATTGAAAGATAAAACTTTAATATCCTAATGAAGAATTACTCGGTAATCGAATATGAGGCTTCGCGATGGACTCAATGTGGGCCAGGATCATGCGATGAGGAAGCCAAGCGAATCTAATGTTTCTACACTTTCTTATAAATTCTTAGCCACAGGTATAAAACTATAAACTGCGAGGATTTCACCTGGAAAAGGGAGTTTTATAGATCTCACTATTCTTATGAATTATTGCACATTCGACTCGAAATTATATTTTTTTAGGGTCCTAATATCAAGTTACTTTTCTGCATTTATTATAATTAAGAAAAAATATTTCAAGATTTAAAAGTTTAAGGTGAATTTCTTTTGAATAAAGTAAATAAATTTCTAAGTGTAAGAAAGTAATATTTACAAATAATGACACTAAACGAATAAATAAAAATATGTATTTATTGTTTGCGGTCTGATAGAAAGGAAATTGTATGTATTTTTTCAAAGTTTGCTTAACTATGGTGCCTACTTTCCCATTTCTTGATTATATCGATGAATGCGAAAATTGCAACTCAGGACCTGTTATTCTGTTCAAATACCTTGACTCTTCTCCTTATTCATGGAAGACATGATTCATGTCTAGCCACTCAAATATCCTGCAAGGAAAAAATTTAAAAGAATTTGTTCAACAAAGTATTCTTTAAATTACAGTATTTTATGTGTTTTAACACTTTATGACGCTTGGTTTTCTTCATTTCCTCTCACTTCAGATTACATTTTCTAAACTAAACTTGTAGAATGAAAGGAAGTTCATCAGTATTTTTTAAAGTCATTATTATTCTTAGCGTCAATAATTATTATTTAGTAAACATTTATTACCTTTTCTTAAGAGTTATGTCATTAAAATCGAGTACACAATTTCCCGTATCCGTATTACACATTAGATTTCATCTAATTCTAGATTAGAACCTATTTTTATAATTGCAACTACATTCAATTTATCTAGTTCTTTATTATTAAAGCTGATTAATTTTTCCTGACTCAAAAATTGATCAATATATTACATACATACAAAATTACAGTCATTATAGTAATATTGTGGTTAAAGTGCTCGGAACACCAACTATATACCGGATCATATAAAAAAAAATGCAACTTCTTTCATATCGTTCTCCTTACATAGTTTGACCGTTAACTTAACACAAAATGTGCAGAAGAAGTCAAAATTGAGGAACCTGATTTCTTAACTTATTTTTTCTACTCAAGTTAAATTTATATCATATCCATATATAATATTTGGGAGCCGGTCCTTCCGGTATCAGAAAGTCGGTTAATGCTCTTATTCAATTTCAGTTGGCTAAAACACCAGTCTTCCTCTTTTTCTATCAGTTGATCTAAATATGAGCAAAAATGACGATCTCCATAAAAAAAGGAAATTATAGCTCTGACTGATTTCCTAAAATCTCATATTAACATATTTTGCTCATATTAAATGAAGTATTTCTCGAATCGTTTCAAAATTATCTGACCTCATTTCTTAATTACTAATGAACATATGAAACTTTTTGGCAGAAGAGATACATAAATATCTTTATGTTTCCATTTTAGATATCTCTGAAGCTCAAGAAATGTCTTGTAGACATTAATCGTCCAACAAAATTCTTGCTTGTAAACCTCTTGTAAAAGCTTTTTCCTTTTTCAGTATGTACATACATATGTATAAGATTCGTGACAGGTTTTCGCGATAGAAAATTCTAGTAGAGGAGATCGCGCGTATCGGTTGATCTCGGGAGAGTGATCGAGATCCGCTCTGAATATAAAATACAAAATATAAAATGGAAAATACATTACGTATATACATGCGTACAAGTGATTCAGGGATGGGTTGCCTCAACTTTCCTTCATCTGGATTAATAATAACCGGATCAGACCGATTTGTGTTTTCTTGTCGCTCTAAACTGCACTTGAAACTGCAGGACTTTCTCTGATGTGAGACGCATCGTTTCATTATACAAATCTGCGTCTGTACCGTCGTCACGTGGAAACAAATACCGTCCCATCTTGATTATATATCCTCTATTCTATATGACCCATTTCTGACGTTTCTAAGATCTATCCGCTGAAATCAGAGAAAATTAGATAGATCAGTGGCTCTGAACTATGCAATTTTTTTCTTTTCCTGGGGACATAGTTTGAAATAGAAATGGAAATAAGAAAGGAGAGAAACAAAGATAATAAAAACTATCTATGAGAATTCAATAGATTTAATCAAATTAATAGAAACCGAAATGATTGAAAAGTTCGTTCAAATGAACGAATTTTTGTATTGATTGTATTTGTAACTATAAAAAGCTTTTAAATATTGATTCATTTACATTGAAAATAATAAAGATTAAATAAACTTGTAATCCTGATTGTTATTTTTAGTTGGCACAATATTTCTGGATAAAATATAATCTGAAAAAAATATTTCAAACCGAAAGCATTAAGAGATATTAATAT
>UCOH01007420.1:0-14273 GCA_900474275.1 Synergus japonicus
GTCGTGTAAAATGTTAATATCCTTGCTTCTTTGTTCTTTATTTTTTGTACCGTGAATTGATTGCCTCGATTTTTTACATTTTTTCACAAAGAAGCATTTTTAGTGTCGTTTTAAAAGAACCGGCCTGGATTAGGTTCTCGGAAATAATAATTTGCTTAGATTCCGTTTTTAAAATACTCCAGCTCCTGTCCATCAAGTTTCTACTTCCTTCCTGTCGTCGTGGGATATTTGGCTCTAAATCTACTGCCGAAAAGAGACGCTGCTACTCTCTTCACATCAATCTCAGCATTTTGAATTTCTGACCAGTCTTACCAGAATCGTGGCGCGGTATTGTGGCAATTACTTTAGGCTTTTTTCGTGATTTTCAGGGAAAGTGCAGTGTTTTGAGAGAGAGTCTCTCAAGTGTGCCGTCTAGTTTACCGGGAGTGTTTTGTAAAATTTTTAATACCTTGCTTCTTTGTTATTTCTTTTTTAAACCGAAAAATTGCCTCGTTTGTTTGCTTTGTTTACAAAGAAGCATTTTTAGTGTCGCTTTAAAAGAACCGGCCTGGATTAGGTTCTCGGAAATAATAATTTAATTAAATTTCGTTTTTAAAATACTCCAGCTCCTGTCCATCAAGTTTCTATTTCCTTCCTGTTTTCGTGGGATATTCGGCTAACACTCTACTGCCGATAAGGAGACGCTGCTGATATCTTTACTAATCTTCAACATTTTGGATTTCTTGCAAGTCTACCATTTCTTTATGCCGAGCTGGTCAACGTAACTTTTGATATTGTATCGATTCTCTACACCCTGTATAGCAAAGAAAGGAAAACGTTTCTTCTTTCATTTCTCTTTTTCAATACATGTTTTTTATTTTCAGTGTACGATGGATACTGCAGAGAGAGAGAGAGAGAGAGATGTCATCCAGATGACATTAGCAATTTGGATTTAAGATGACTCTAGATGACATTTCCGAATCAATGAATTTGTTACTTCTTTCCTGTCGTCGTGCAGAACTGGGAATAAATTCACTGCCAATGCACAGACGCTGCTGATGAATTCTTCGTGTTTAGGTATATTTTCAATTGCTAAAAAAATATTTTTTTACTTTTACAATACCGATCTGGTCAACATAAGTTTAGAAACTTTAACAATTCTCGAGAGCTAACAAAGATAACTGTATCTTCTCTCATTTCGCTTTTGTAACACATTTTGTTTTATTGCAGTTTACGATCGATGCAACAGAGAGTGATTCCTGAATTTAATTTGTGATTGAATCCAAGTAAGGATCGGGTAAACTGTGCATTGAAGATGCCTGAACATGTTTTTTTTTTAAATTTTTGTTCATTTCCTCCTCTCCTATGCACAGAAAGCCCGAGGATTCATTATTGTATTTCATATTTTTTCATCATACAATTTTTAATGTTTTCATTTTTTGCGTACACCGTTTTTTTTTTTTTTTTGGTCAAATTAGTCGCGAAGTTCAAAGATTTTATTTGTTTGTTTTTGAAATGATAATTTACTTTTTTTATTTTTTTGATTAGAATTTTATAATGCCAATTAAAAAATGTTGGTGATTATAAAAAAAAGTTTTTGTTTCTATTGTCAATTCTTCACATATTATGTTACAGAATCAAATGAACTTCAAATATTCAGCTAAATTTAGTATAGTTAAACAAATTGGGTGCCTCAACAATTTGTAATTATGATTTCTATTAATGATTAAGTTTTAATTTTACTCAATCTATATATCATTATTCTTCGAATTATTAGTAGAATAAACGGAGAATGAAGTATTTCCAATTCATTTAAACAATAAAATGGGAATTTAGATTTGAGTATTTGTAATTGACAATAGAGAACTGAAAATGAAAATGAAATTCGAATTAAGTTTTGTTTTCCAGCTTTTGTAGCAATACCCTCATTCATTATTAGCATTATTTATATTTAAAATGCTTGAAAGATGATTACAATGTAATTGAATTTTAAAAAAGTTTAGTTTGAAATATTTGAAATAAAAAATTGTTTAGTGTAGTTTAATTTTGTAGTCTAAAAAATCCGGGAAATGTAAAAAAACTAAAAATGATTTAGTATTTAAAAATTAAAAAAAAACGGTGTACGATTTCAGGTTTTTTTATTTTTTTTTATTTGTTTGTACGTATGAATGTGAGAAATGCTCTAACGTTTCTTTTAAGCTCAGGTGCAGGATACGTCCCGGGACGTATCCATAGGTTAGACTTTTTGCACCGGGGTAGAAAGGATGAAAACCGTGGAGTGTGTGTTCATGTGAGTCTGTTTTTTAATTTAGATATAGCTAGGTATAAGTAGGTTTTGGTAGAGGTATTGAGTTTTGGTAGATTCGTTTTACCAACTTTTTTTCATATCACGGAACAGGCTTAAGTTGAAAGTTTGGGAAATATCTTATATACGAGAGTTATAGAACTCGAGCGCAAATTGAATTCGCGGAGGTGACAATTGCCAGAAGAAAGAAGAGGCTATAAACCTTAAAGCCTATAAAGCGTTAAAGTCTATAAGCTATAAACATTCATTTTCGAATGAATGGTTCTTGATAGTTTTTATTCACGTCTCTGTCCTGAATTTTATCATTACATTGTTGTATTTTTAATGTGACTTAAATTTGTGCAAGTGGAAATTTACTTAATGATTTTAAAGTAGATTTCATAGACGGTTGTTCTTTTGGGGGCTTTATTTTTTGCGTCAGCCGTTAGGTGGTTCTAACAGGAGAAGGAGATGGTGGAGGAGGAGATTTATTCCCAGTCACCGGACTGACTGGTATTAATAATAAAAATAGGAATTGTTTCCATTTTTTATTTGAGCACGAAGGGGTTTTTTGGTTTTAGTCAGGTTCCTACGGTAATTTTTGGGGTTTTTTTTTCACTATCAATTAAGTTGTTTTTTCAGTACCGAGGTGTTTATAACAGGAGAAGAAGGATGGTAAAGGAGGAGGTTTATTCTCAGCTACCGGACTGACTGGTATTAATAATCAAAATAGGAATTATGCCTTACTCCGTTTTAACAAAAGCGTTGAGATCAATATAATTAAGTATAATTGAAATTACATAATTTTTTACAAATTTTGTTTTTAATTGGACACATATATACATCATGAAAGCGTAAAAAGTTACGCCTTACGTACTTTAGTCTTTCTCTTATTAATATTCATGATCTGCTCGACAATGATATCGTCGACTCTTGGATCAATTGGAATTGCTTGCACGGGTGTCCTAGGAACTGGCACATGCTTCGACCATTGTTCTGTCACATTATTTAACCAACTCCACAACTTGTCCCTGTTTAAAAATGCGAATGCCACGAGCATTATAAAAGGCAAAGCAACAACTGACGTTTGATTAATGTCCGCTTGATCATGTTTTCTTTCCGCATCAAAATTCACTTTAACATGCTTGAAGGACGAGTTTGCCTCAAAGTATACAGGAATAGTTTTGTATTTGTATGATGATTGCGACAAAGAAGAGTCTAGCTGTACGAAGTATTTTTTATTATCCGATTGTAGGGGTGGGAAATGCACCAAAAATCCTGCGTTGTAACTATTACCGATCTTAGAGGCGTGATGACTATCCATCTTTGCTATGTGTATTGGAGAATCAGGCATGTCTTCTCTACAAAGTTTCACTTTCAAAGTGCGATAGTGATCAGGTTGAGATGAGATTACGTGCACGGAAATATCTGTGCGGGAAATCGGATGAAAAGCAATTAACCGAAGGTTGTAGACGTCCTCGGTTGCCTGAATGGCAATCGAACTTGGTAGTACACGCTGAATATTCGAATTGACTTCAACTCCTTGTTTTAAACGAATGGCGTAGATACACTGTAAATAATTAAAATAGTCGTAAATGAACGAAAATGGGTCAGCTTTTAATATTGTGTACTAGATAATTTATAAAAGTAGATTTTACCGAAGGTTGAAGTCCTCTGATGCGGAAATTGCCATTCTCTTCTGTTGTCGCTTCTTCTAAATAACTAGAGCATTCAGTCTGCCCCTGAGCTTCTACGAGAAGTCCAGCTTCAGGTTCTCCATTCAATGAAGTTACAGCTCCGTAAGCACTAAAAGCAACTCTGTTGCCTGTGAGTTTCACATTGACCGTCAAGCCTTCCTGAACGTTGATTACTTTCGATGACGGATTAAATTTATACTCCTTCATCATAGGACGAAGATAATATTCTCCAGGAGACAGTGACTTAAATGTCATCTGACCATTTTCATTCGTCATACTGTTTTTTCTGTAACTCTGGCCTCCTGATAGAGAGAGTAGAACTCCCTTTTAGGCAGAAATGTAAAGAAAAAATTAATTGCTATTCATGAGGAATCGTATTTCATTATTGCTTACCTGCAAAGCTTTCTTGTCAGCTTCATCTAGAACTTCGACAACTATCTCTGCCAATTTGTGGGCTGAAAAAATACCCTTTGCATCAGGACCAGCAACTATGTATCCCTCCATTGTTGCAGTTACACTGCAATTAAAATTTCCTTCAGTATTAATTTTTATTCACTAATAGTTTATTGGAAATTTTCACGCATATATACCTGTAGTCGACTTTTCCATCGAGTGGGCCCACTTTATATCGACCATCATTCTGGGTTACTAGAGTATGGACAGGAACTTCTTTATCCTTGCCAAAAATTTGTACAGTGACTCCATTCAGTGGAGGTACAATCGAACCACTTATAATCTGTAAAGTTAAATTATATAATCAGTTCCAAAAAATTCGGAACTAATTTTCCCCTTCTACAATGAATACTCCATATTGTTAACTTTAGGTACTATTAATTTCAAAGAATTACTCAATTACCTTTCCTAATTCACCATTGAATGAAGCAATATTATCATGACACTCGTTTTCTCCCAAAATTCTTAAAGAGGACGGATTGAATAACATTACATCCGACACTGGAACGATAACGTACGAGTTATCGGCGTTTGCGTCAAAGTTAAAAGTATATTTGTAAACGCCATTTGTTTTGACATACTTTAAAGGTCCAAGTCTAACAAAGTAAATTAAAAATATTATTATTAGCAGTAAAATAATGAATTGATTTAATATTGTATCGCTTACATGATAGGATCTCCAATATCATTCTCAATTTTCACTTTTACTCCGTCCAAAGCAGTAGAGCTAACAATCACTCCGCCGTGCTTATGTTTTGTAGACGTAAGTATGATAGGATTTAGATTTTGTACGTCCCATTTATACGAGGGTTTGGCGAAAATATGACAACTCTTTGGCACGAAATCGTATTCACCAGCCTTCGGTACGCAATGCCTGGTAGTTCCCTTCATCAGTTTTAAAGTATTTTTTATCGTCTCCCCCGGCATGACATGCTCCACATCAGTTTCGTGAGATGAAATAAAAGTAACAGAAAATCCAGTTTGACGGAAAACTGGAATTTCAGCTAGCTCCGATGTTACCATTATTTTGTGACCAGAATGTTCCCAACAGAAAATATCAGTATCAATCAACACTTCATATTGGCCTGGCAATACTTCTGAGAACTGGTATCTGCCATCTGTATAATCAAAAACGACTTGAAAGAAGGGAACGTAGAATCACGAAAAAATAGAAATATTTGCGACAGCAAAATTACGCAATGATTTACGCTTTTGCTGTCGCAACTTTTAACTATTAAATAATTTTTATTTATTGTATGAATAAAGTTCAGTATCATTTTCTGGTTCAGTATTTACACTGGAGAAGAAAAAAAATTTACTATGTACCTTTTGCTTGCACAGATTTTATAGTAATGCCATCAAGAACTTTCAAAGTAACAGACGCTTGACTACAGTCAGTCCCTGGCAAACATTTTACGGTCCCTTTTAAAGTTGCTTTTAATTGCAAAAAGTTGATGTTATTCAACGGCTTCGATGACACAACGATGATTTGTTGCAAGGGAAAGAATCTGTTAACAAAGCGACTAATTATAATCAATACTACTCCAAATTCTCTACTATTACTTGTTCTAAAAATATTTTACTCACTGTAATCCATTAAGTGTTTCTTCCTTAGAAACGAGAACGCTTACTTGATACTTTCCAGGAGCAAGAAAAACGCAAAATTCCCCACTAGAAGGATTGACTTCAATTTCCGTCTGTGATTCTGAAACGTCGTTTTTAATCGCAACTTTGCGATAATGAAGCGTGCCTTTTGCAGATAAAGTTACTTTTCCGCAAACTTTATAAGAAGACGGTTGCATGGTAGGTACATCAGAAGAGGTGGGAGAAACTTTTACTGACTTTTCTTCAAACTGCATATTTGCTGTAATAATTAAAGATTATTAGTTTAGTTATTTCGTTCTGGTAAACGATTACCTATCTCTTTAGGTAAACTTACGAGCTTCAGCTTTTACAAGATATTTGCCAGACTTTATATTATCTATTTTATATCTTCCATTTTGATCCGTAATGGCGACTTGTTTTCCGGACAAAAATATTTTAGCCCCTACTAACGGCTTTCCTTCAGCAGATTCATGTACGAAGCCATTCACTGTAAATCCAGTTACTTTGAAATCTTGAGGTAGTATTAAACTGTCGTGACCAACTTTGAATCGTAATTCGGATGGCTGTACGTCGAATTTAGTTCGAGTGTCAGCGTAATGAGGTACGAGTTTGTACTCTCCATGCGAAACAGCTGGAAATGTAAATCTACCATTCTCATCAGACTTAATGTGGCAGAGAGGCTTCTCTGTTGCCCATTCCTTAATTGCAGTTGTTTCACAACTTTTGATATGACCATTCTGTGAAACGTAGGTTTATTAAAGTTTAACGTAAAAAGCAAAGACGAAATTAGTTATAAAATTAACTTAAGGCAGGATTCTTGATTCATCTCCTTGATTAAAAAGTGAGCTAATACATAGCTGAATATAGTTTACCCCAAACAGAAGGAATGATACGCCACTGACAGGTTCATCGTCACTTGTAACTCGTCCACTAACATCATATCCGAAGACAACTAAACTGTCATCAGGCAATTCTGTATTTCCTTCTCTGACAGTAACAGACACCATACTTTTTTCTATAATCCACCTTTACAAATTCAAAAAATCATATTAACTATTTAAAAATATTTATTTATTTTCAATTTAATGAGAAAATTTTGGATTTCTTACTGAGGATGACTAGCAACAAGTACGTAATTTCCGGGTTGTATTGGAGTGAAATAAAAAGAGCCATCGTGAGCAGTGATCGTAGTGCTTGTGGGAGTTCCCTTTTGACTGTCTTTATATAAAGAAATTGTTACACCTTTTGGTCCAGTACTCGAGCCTTTACTTAATACCTAAAAAAAATTAGTTTTTTTATTATATCAGCTCTTCCATAACAACCGAATTATAAAGACTTTGATTCTTACTTTGCCTGTAATACCGAATCCTTTAAACACGAAATTGATATCTTTTCCTTGGCTACAAACATCGGAGGACCCGTCGACATTTAATGCAACTTCAGTCGGTTCAAAACTCCAGCCTTTAGGTGGTTCAACCTATTAAATAATTTGAATTGATTATTATTTAATTTTTCGAGTAAGAATCGGATGGGAAAATTCATTAAGTATTATTAGTTTTATAGATACCTTTAACATATATTCTCCTTTATCATAAAGAGGCAAAAAGTAATATCCGCTATTTGGAGCACACTCAGTTTGATCTTTTACGCTTCCTGTTTTAGTGTATCTGTAAATTATTAAATAGTTCAACAATAACTTCTTAACTATTAAAATATAGTCGATAGTATATTTTCATTGATACTCACAATATTACACGAATCTTAGTGAAATCGATATCCGCATGACTTTTTATAAATCCTCCACAGCCTAAAATATCTTCAGCAGTACATATTGGTGCCAAAAAGAAAGTACTAATGAGTAGAATTGCTAATAATTGCGACATTTTTTAAGCTTCACAGAAGCAGTAGAAAGGTTAAATGGATTTTCCAAATTCAAATTCTTGATAAATTAGAACTGCAACAAAAAATTCTCAAAATATTATTAAAATTCATTTTGAGATGATACCAATGTTCCTTAAAATTGTACCGGAATTATAAATGTGCTATTAAAGTCATATTAAACGGATTAAAGGTTTTTAAGTCTAAAAGAAATTGAAGGTTAGGAAACTAATCGAGGTTATGTTAGAAAATTCCTTACGGTAAATCGCGAGTATATGGATTATAATTATGAGTATATAAGAATAAACTTGCGAATTTAAATTCTTACGAGGGTAAAATAAATTTATTACCTTAAATTTTTCATGCTTAGTACTATGTAATTATTTAATTCGTCTATATGATTAGTTTGATCCCTTTAAACACTTTAAACCCTTTTAATTAAACTATAATTTACAACTCATGAGTTGTCATGAGTCTCATGACTATCACTCTCTATCACTCTCTATAAAATTCATCTGCTTTAGCTGATCAAAACTGTCGGTAATGTAGGTCATGAGAGGTAATGATGATGATTAATTTTTATTCTTTTTATTGTTTATTATAAAAAAATGGCATTTTAATTTTTAAAAATATCCATTAACTCGAGATTAATGAATGTCGATAAAAATAAACATTAATTATTTATAATAAACGATAAAAATATTTTTAAGTATTTTAAACTGCGCGCGAAAAGCAACCAATCAGATGCCGAATGCGACGCATGCACAGTTGAGCAAGGGGCACGAATTGAGAAGGGGAACACAATGCATCAGAGAGAAGAATTGTCACCTTTTGTCTGTGGACATGTCTCTTTCTAGTTGAAGTTAATTAGTTGAGATCCATTTAGATTATCTTATCCAGATGGTCGAGATGGATCTCAAGTAATATATTCTTTACATCCATGGCTTCCCCCTTACTTACTTCGGCACAGACCCCACGTCATGACGCTCTTAGGTTAGGACACCATCGATATATTTTTAACATCCATGATTTAGCCAAAAATTATGTAAAAGATTTCTTTATTTCTAGATTTATTTGTTCTTTTTTGTGTTATTAATTTCTCAAAATTCTAATCCCGTATTCAGAAAAGGATACATTTAATAAATTTGATGAATATTTTCCTTCGTATAAATTAAAAATAATTTAAAAGGTTATGTTTTAAAATATTTTCTATAGTCTATATTATATTGTATATATATACGTATAGGCACTACGGTTGTGCCATATTTGTTTGGTGTGCACTTTGGTATTCCCCGCAGTTCAAATGAAAAGTAGAAAATTGAGAAAACTCGTTCAAACTAGAAACGTCAAAAATCTAGAATAAAAGTGTGTTGAAAGTGATACTCAGTAGCTGTTTTGATTTATTTTATACGGTAAGAAAGTATAGAAATTAATAGAATAACTTTTAAAACGTTAGCAATCTTATCTGCATGTGAGACATCAACCAGGGACTTTCGAAACAAAGGTAAATTAACTTTTCAAACAACTTGTAGATTTGAGACAAAAATGATTATCTTTCTAAACAAAATTTCCAAATATGGAAATATATCATGCATGGACTATAAATTCTCCATAATAATCTAACTGACTATGCATCCACGAACTTTAATATTTTTGTGTGTTGCATCATCTCTTTGAAGATAAGGAAGGCGTGGTAATTACCATTTTTTTTTAAATGTAAAATTATGGGGGGAAAAGCCGGGTAATCTGAATTTGTTCACAGAGGTTCCGACACAGATATTATGGAAAATTTGTAGAAAAAAGAGAAAAGGCATATTGCACGCGAAGCATGCGTTTGTTTTCCTATAGTAAAATATTAATTTACAAAATATTCAAATTTGAAAAATTCTATAACAATCTGCGTATTTGAAATCTTTTCATTTCATTACAGAAAATGAACTCGAAATCACCAATCTCCATTCTTCAGGAATTTATGGTTAAAAGAATGAAACCCATTCCGACATACGAGGATATAAATCATCAAAATGTTGGTCTGAATAATCATCTATTCACAGTGAGGGTGAAAAGCGGTGAATTATCAGCGGAAGGGAAAGGGTCAACAAAAAAAGATGCAAAAACTAATGCTGCACGGGAAATGTTACTTAAAATTGGTGGAGCAAAACCAACTGATGATCCGCTCGCTTTAAATTCGAATCCAACATTAAATTACATTGGACTTTTACATGTAATAATAATTTTACTATTCTTTTTTTTAAATTAATTAATTAATTAAAAATTGAATAATTGGATTCCTTTTTTATTATTTTAGGAACATTGTACTCAAAAAGCAATAACTGCACCTAAATTTGTTGAAGTTAATTCCTACGGACAACCGCATATGATGAATTTCACAATACGATGTCAGGTAGCTGAGATTATAGAAGAAGCCACTGCCACAACGAAGAAAGAAGCTAAAACCGAAGCTGCAAAAAAAGTATGGTTTAAAATATCCAAAATGAGATTTGATCCTCCCATTAATAAAACAATTGATCAAAAGTTTGAACAGATAGCTGTTGAAATAATAGATTTAAAATTAGACGAAGTCCTGCCCGATTACTCTGAACATCATCAAGCTGCTGAAGATAAATATCTTAAGCTTAAGAAATTGAAACCTTGCGTATTTATAAATGGTGAAGAGAATATGATTCAAAACTATCACAATCTTATTGCTTCACGTAGCAGTTTATTCCTTCGCGAAAGAATTATATCTCAGCTTTCGCAGATTACTGAAGCACAAGAAGACATTAATTTGCTTCCAATTTATAAGTCTATTATTGAAAATGTTGCAAGATGTATGGGAGTTAAATTACATAGATTGATGTTACAACATAAAAAATCAATAAGGGAATTTATGATATCTTATCGACTAGACACTTATCCACCGATTGTTAATATTTGTTCTGCAGAAACTGAACGCTTGGCAGATTACAAAACTATTGTTAGTATAGCAAAAGATGTTCAGATTTTATTGAGCTAATGCATTCCTAAATAATTATTTATTATATTATCATTATTTACTATACTTGCTTGTATTGTAATCAAATTCCTTAGTTTCTAATAATGGAAACCAGGGTTGGGTTGACATGTTTACAAAGTGTTTACAAAGGAAGGCATTAATCCAGGGATGTTATCCTCTATTTTGTGTTGTAAACATGACGACCAAGTCAACCATGAGGGTTGACTATGGTAACGTAGAATATTTTTTATGACCGATTTCTTCACCTATGGATAAAATTTATCTTGCAGATAAACCCTATTAAACCATTTCTGATTGGTGGATTCAGAATTTATGGATTTATGTGAAAGATAAATTTTATCCGAAGGTGAAGAAATTGGCCATTAGTTTTTAAAAGACCAAGCATATGTAACTGTTATTATTTTTGTGATATAAATTATAAAATTATTGTTCATATATTTAAATTGTATTTGTTATTCTTAAATAAATAAATAATTTTTTAAATAGATCATTAAATGTATCATTACTTGTTATTGTCATTTGTCTCCAATTAAAAAGTTTTTTTATTTAATTAAAGAATTTTCTACATTGCCAATGAAAAGTCTTCAATGTGTAATAATGGTCTATTCCAATAGATCGCGTAATAAAGGCGGGAACTTTCTCACAAGTTTAAATTAAATGTTGTATCGAACATCTCAAAATAGGAACTGGTTCTCCCACTGAAATTTCTTTAAGATTGTTATGTGGAGGCTGTACTTGTGTCGTATTAGTCCTTGAGAAACCTGCAATTGGACAGATTCGTGTTTATCACTATGACGTTATTTTCAATTAACGACAGTTTCATTTGTCTTTATAATCAAATATGATAAATTCCAAACTTTTTAAGCATTAGTTTTATTACTAAAAACCTCGAAGTGCAAATTGTAAATATTTTATTTTAAAAATTGATGAAGTTTCCGTTGGGAAAGTTGAATTTGAAATGAGTGAATATTAAATTAAAAATAATTGCTGAATGTTTACCAATGAGTTAATATGAGTGAAGTGGGACGAGCAAGTGAAAAATACAGTTTGAGACCTCGAACTAGTGTTCGTAGAAAATTTAAATTTAATCATCTTGAGGATGAAACAGAAAAATTTTCTGAAACGAGCTTTAATCACGGTGAAAAAGGTGCTTTAGGACGTGTGAAAAATTCAACGAAACAGAAACCTCCACCCTTGAGCAAATATAGAAGAAAAACTGCGAATGCAAGAGAAAGATCGAGAATGAGGGAAATTAATTGTGCTTTTGAAACCCTGAGAAAAGCTGTGCCTTCTTATATGCCACAATTAATTTTATCTGTGAGTCATTATACCTCAAACAAATTTTTATTATATTTTAAAAATAATTTATCTTTTCAGTTCCAGTTTTGTTTGAATAAAATTTTCTTAGACTCGGTCTTAGGGATTAATCTAGGTGCATTATGTATTTGTATGTATTTAATCAGTGTAAAATTATTTTGAATATTCAACTATTTACTTAATTATGTAAATAATTTAAATACCAATTAATATGGTTATGGCAATGTTTTAATTTCTTTTTTTTTCAGCAAGGAGATGCATCAAATGAAAAACTGACAAAAATAACAACTCTAAAATTGGCAATGCTTTATATATCAGGCTTATCAGAATTACTAAAAAGGGAAGAAGAAAGATCACGACTATTGGATGAGAGCGTTGAATCGTTCGCGAATGGTCATCCAACACTTTTCAGAAATGGTCGAGATACCTGTACTCTAACTGCTTTAAATACCTCCACATATGACATATTCGAATCTCCAAATTCTGTTTTCACTGTAAGCTTAAAATATTTTATTTTATGCTGAAATGATTTATATAAGAATTTAATTATATTTTTAGAATTTTTGTTGTATTACAATTTGTTTTCTTAGAAAGCCTGCTTTTGATATTCGTAAAATCTTTTTTTTTAATTAGGAATTGCATTGTAAAAGATTATATGATGAAATTGACAATTATTATATTTTTATTAAATATTTTTTTATAGGACGGTGGTAGTGATGGGGAAAGTTTTAACTCTGGAGCTACTTTGGACAACTTTATTGAACAACCAATAGAAGCTCTTACTCCCGATTTGGATCTCGACTTTCCAGATAATTTATTAGACACAGAATTAAGTTAACATTTTCATTATATTCTCCTATAATATTAATATTTAATTTCAGTATAAGAATTAAATTTCATATAGGCACTTTTCTAAATTAAACTGTAATATATTCGAGAGATTTTAAAATAAATAAACAAAGCTGAGATTTTAAAAGAAGATATTAGATTATAAATATTTTCAAAATATCAACTTTCTAATTTTTATACACATATAAATACCTTTTTTTCATTTTGACTGTTAATGATTATATAATGTAGTCTTTAGATTAAAAAATTAAATTGGGCAATTTAGCTACATTCAATTAAATGTTGGTTTTAAATTTATACTACTATGTATTTACAGAATTTTTCTTCACCGAAAAATAAGTGAATCATACGCAGTGGATTCACCCACATCCGATTAAAATCGCGTGAAAGCGTTTATGGTGTGAGTGAGTGAACATACCTGATGATAGAGGCGCCGCAAAGCCTCATCCCATAAAAGGTATGTAGGCCACCAAGTCTGATCTTTCAAGGTGCAGTCCCATGGCAGATGAAAGCAGTGGATGAAAGCGGAAAACGTTTTGTCACTAGCATCGCCTAGTAACTTGTAAAGTTTAAGCCGCGTTTGCAACTTTGGAAGTAATGGCGGCGATCCGGGTTCCGCAGTGTTCCGATTATTATTTTAAATATGTTCACGTAACCGATTATTAAATAATATTTATAGTTTGTCTTACTGTGATTTAAGTGTAAAAACTCGAAAAAATTTGCAATTGTTTAAAATGGATTTGGACAATGAAAACATGGAGGTATGTACAAATAAACATTCTTGGAAACGTATATAGAATATAGGTTAATATTGTTATTAAACAAAAAGTTTTTCAGGTTATGTTTGTTATATTTATGTTTTTATTTTGTACATTTTCATATAAATAATTTAATAATATGTGTATATTGTCTATCTTATTATAAATATCTAAAAACATCTACCAGCTTTTCCTGAAAAGAAAGAAAGTTATTGCGCCGCACCTATATACTATCTTAGCATTTCTTTTAAACTCCAAAAAGATGTATATTTTCGCATTTAGAACCCTACAAAAGTTATTACTGAAATATGGTTTGTTTGGATACTCCATTGTCCTTAAGGGATTGTTTCATACCATAAATATGAAAAATAATTATTATTTTTCAATGAATTTTCATTTTCAGATAAACAAAAAATGCGGTTACTGTGGTCATGTTT
>UCOH01007421.1:0-101736 GCA_900474275.1 Synergus japonicus
CAAATTTTGAGCCAAATAACGCAAAATATAGAGAAAATGATAGTAAACATAATTATTAGTCTAAAAAAGATCTACATGTTCTCTTTCGACCATTTTTCAGTAGGATAAATAGTTTTCCATTTAAACGTAAAAAGTACTTTTAATAATATCAAATATTTTTACATTCTCATCAGAGGAAGTATTAGATTTGAGTCGAGCGCGAAGCGCGAGTGCCCTGATGAGAATGTGCTCCTTAAGGTCGATAGAACTTTAAGTAAATTAGTTTTAGTATGCAATTTCTGTTGTAGTAACTTAAATAAAAAAAAATAAGCGCCCGAAGGGCGCAAGCGTGCGAAGCGCGCATCACGGAGCGCGAAGCGCGCGACGAGAATTTGCCCGCGAAGCGGGCAGATTTTTTTTGTTAAATTCTATCGAAGTTTTTTTGTTTTTAATTAAGGGTGTTGGAACCAAGTTTCGATTTCTTCATTTTACACAACAAATATTAACTTTCGAATTTTTTCTCTCTGTAGAGTTAATCAGTTTTTAAATGGAATTATGCGTACAGAGCGATTTTAAAGTTATATTTTGAATTCTTCATTTTATGCAAAAAGTATCGAAGTTAAATATTTTTTCGTTCTGTATGCAGTCTTATATTTGAAAAAAGATTAGCGCTACAGAGCGAAAAAATATTTATCTATAAGTTTCGTTGAGTAAAATAGAGAATTGAATTTTGAGCTTAACGCTTGGGTCCAACGCCCTTAAATTTTGACTTCTAATTCTCTTTTCTTTAATTCTGATTAATATTTTGACTTTTCACAGGATAGTGGAAGTTCGTCGAAACCCGACTCGATTATCAAAAAAGAATTTTGGCGAAGATTTTGTGAATCCGAGGCAAAGATTACTTTCAGCGAAAAGGAGAAAAAAGTTCACTAATACGCAACTAGCTAAACGAGCGAAATTATCATCTATACCTTACATGAATACTAGATCGATTACACGAAAACTTTATAGTGAAGGGGCCACTTATCAAACTCCAATTATTCAAGATACAATGAAATGGAAAGAGTGGCCAGAGCATGGAATGCACGAAAGACCTTTTTTTCATCCTAAGGTAAATAAAGAATCACTTTAAATTTAGAAAAAATATAGATTTAAATAAAATAATCTTATTTTTTAAAAAAGTCATTATAGAAGGACATTTTTCCTCTAAAATTAGAATAACATAAATTATTTTTCAGTTTGGTCTGGGAGTTGAAGGCAACGGTCGATACTTCAAGAGCTTTGATGGTCGCTCGTTTGATGAAATTTATGAAGAATTCGAAGAGGAAGTGATTTCTGTGGATTCAGATGATCAGATTACAAATTCATTGGATGCAAAATCCAATGGAAGAAATATTAAAAAACTAAATATCCAAGTGAGTGAATCAATCTCTGGAAAAGAGAACAAGTCTTTCGAAACTTGTATGCACGTCAGTTTGCATTCAGTTCTCGCTTACTGCGCTCAAGTTTTGGATCCTGAATACTATACAACCATTCAAAACAAAGTAGAAAATTTAAAACTCAAATCTTGTGAGGAAGAAAGCAATCAAGAACTTCACGAAGGTTCTGACTTAAAAAATGGGATGGTGACTAGAAGTAGAGTTAAAAAAAAAACTCCTTCAGTCCAGAACAAGGAACGAACTCAGTCTGGAGAAACTGAAGTCTTGTCGCTTAAAAGAAGCAACTCTAAAGTTTCAAATCTGGTTTCTCGATTAGAGCCAAAAAAATATCTAATCACGCCTCGAAATTCTGCGAATTTAACGACGAGTTTGCAAACTAGTCACTCAAAACTACAGGATGTCATTCGAGGATCTTCTAGAAATGCTCTGATCGTTATGAAACCACAGGAAGCAAAAAGGGAAAATTCCATAGCGCAAATCGAGAATCAGATACTCTCGACTCTATCGAACGGTCAGTTGTTCCAGTCCACTACAAGAGAATTGAATTTCGAACTCGGAAAATTGGATGATCCAGCAATTTGCGATCAAACTTTAATGGAAGTGTCTTCTATTTACGAGAAACTATTTCCAGTGGGGGAGATGAATCTCAATTCAGAACATTTTTCTAAATCTTTGCTAGTCAAAAAGGTCGATTCTGAGCTAGAAAATTCTTTGGCACAAAACGAAGTCCAGGATAATAATCCAAATAAGAGTCAGACTTCAGAAATAGCGAAGATTTTGTCTGAGTATATTCAAAGTATTAATAAAGTTCCTGATATTGAAAATTGTTTCTTTCAAAATGGAGTGAATGCTGTGAATATTAGCCCTATCTGTTGTAATGATCAAAAGAAGTGGGAAGAAAAATCGAAAAGGAGTGAAAGTAAAAGACTTTCAAAATCTGGAGTATTTGCTTCCAACAAAAATTATATTGTGGAAACTAAAGATGTTGTAAGGAATAAAATAGAGGTACGAAATGAACTCGATTTATCAATCCCGAAGTCGAAGGATGAAAAAAAAAATGAAGAAAACGAGCAAAGTATAGACGTTGAGTTTTTGCAGGATTTACTAGAAAATACAGCAATATTGTATTGTGCAGCTACTGGAGTTCGTCAAGAAAATCTTGCGAATTATATAGACAATCTTGACTTAGAACAGAGTGTAGAATTGCTTAAAGATAATGATTGGTGATGCTGTCCAAGGCGAACGTCTTTGGTGAAATATTTCTTATTTTTAAACTTAATCGTTCTTTTCAAAGTTAGTTGACATATTTCTGTTTTTTTGTTTTCATTGAAACATGCAAAACTATTCTATTATAGAATCTAAAGTGAACATCATTAAATTCAAATTTTTAAGAAATATTACATTTTTTTTAAATATTAAAAATTTATTTCTAAAATAGTTGTATTTTTATTATAGAAAACCTAATTAATTACCTAGTTATTTACAGAATAATGACTATCATTGGTATCATCTACGGAATACAATTTGTTGCATAATTCACGTTGTGTATCTATTTCCTCTAAAATTGCTTCTTGACTAAACCTTCTTGAAGAACGGTTCTGAACTAATTCCATACGAACAGTATTTTTCTGAAAACATACAACAAAATAAATAAGGAAGCTTAAAAAATGTGCACAGAAAATTAAGAATTGAATCAAATTTTTTGAAAAGTCATACCGGAAAAATAATTCCAGCGGTTCCTTCAAAATGTCCGAACAGAGAAAAAATTTTGTATCGCATGAATGGAGTTCCAAATAGTCTTTGAAGATCTTGAATCATCAGTCGAATGTCATCTTCCCTCGGTTGTAGTGTCTCTTTATGGATCATTAACTAAACAAATAAAATTTTTACTCATTTTGAACTTTAATAACTAAAAAATGTTATATATAAAAAAAAATTAAACTTACAGATGCTTGTGCTGATTGAGTTAAAAGACATTCTTCCGGGGAAAAAATTGAAGTTTTCCAATCTCCATTAATACAAAATGGTAATTTATCACTTTCAGATTCTGTAAAAAATAAAACTACGCAGTTATCTTGAAGTATATCTCAATTTATATAAATTGTTTAAACAATTATTCAAAATACCGTTTTTGTAAGTGACAAATGCTACATCGGCTCCGTGATCTAAGCAACTCCACGCTTTCTTTTCTGCATCATCTGTGTCGTTTACAGGAACTACCAAAGAATTTAATTTATTTTTATACCCATTTATACCTTTAGTGGAAAAAATTAGGTGTCGATTGTACAAAGGATAGTAGATTTTTTAATTCACTGTAAATCGAATCTCGACACCTTAAATAAAATAAATAAATTATAAAGAGAAATTTTCTTACGCTTAGAACAAAATGAATACAAATTTGTTGGAAAAGTGTTATTCTGTTCGCTTAAATTGACGACGCAGGTTTCATTGAAAAAGTTGGAAACCATTTCTTTGTCTTTGCAGTACCAATCCTTATTACCAGTCAATTTTCCCATCAAGTGGATAAAAGCGTTCCATCCTATGAATAAAAATTGTTTATAATAAATTCAATTATATATTTTCTCTGAACTTTTAATACGAAACAATTTAAAAAATTGTTTATCATGTGATCCTCACCTGCCCCTCTGTAACTCACAAAACATGCTATATTATTTTCTAGATCCTTTAACGATTTTAAAGAAAGAACAATTTTTTCCGCAATCATTGCTACTGTTTGATTATAAAGTGCTTCTTCACGTGAAAATAAGTGTGCAATAGGCTTTAAACCTTTCCTGAAAAGAAAACTCTGTTAATTCATTTCTGTAATTACAATTTACATTGTTTATTTAAAAAATTTGTTAGTAAATTACTTTTTAGCTTGGAAAGTCTCGTCTGCATTAACAACAAAAATGTGGCTTGTATTATTTTTCACTGATTCTATACACATCTCTCGACTGCGTTCTTGTACACAATTAATTAAAGGCTCTATTCCATAAACTCTGGCTGCTTTAGAAAGCGAATCACATTTCCTGGCTTCGATTCCTGTAGTAATGCACCACTTTATGGTCCTCCTCAGTTTACATTGTGAGACAAAACTCAAAGAAACGAGTTCAGGAACTATAAAGAGAAAATAATTTTAAATTCTGAAATAAAATTGAGTTTAATAGATAAGCCAACAATTAAACATAATTCAAAAAAGAAACGTACATTGATTATTTAAGTATTCATTTGGAGTGATTTGGTTTATGTTAACAGCTTGTCTGCTCAATGTATTTTGATTTGTCAATTTTATGGAAAAAAATTGGTGATGTAATAGAGGTAATACTTTGTGAACTTTGGCAGCAATATCTCTGAAAAATTCAAAACATAGGAGAATTAGAAATCTTTTAAATTTTAGGGCAAATAATTTATTGCAAAATCTCAAAATTTGAGATTATAATTTGGGTCCAATGTCCTTAAAAATATATTTACCTCCTGGCAATAACGTTATTCCATGGAACTTTGAACCAAACGCAAGGAAAAGGATTTGTCAAGTTTCTCGTTGTACCGTCTGGGCAAATAAAATGAAAATTTGTGGATGCTTTATTGAAATCCTTTAAAATAAAAAAATATGATAGCCGTATTAACTGGTAAAAATTTTTATCTTTGCTAATGATATGCGAGAGAAGAAAATACTACCAGCTCAGATTTAAAGTATCCATGGACATCTGTTAATTTGGACCACAATATATTTCCTTTTTTTTCAAATAAACATTTAACCGCCTCCTTTGCATTGGGTCCTGTTGAATGCTGAGGAAGTTTTGAGCATCCAGAATGCAGTTTTTTATATTTTGTCACTATTAATAAAAAAGAATATAAAAAGAGTATTGTTTAAATTTTAAGATATAGATATATATAGCAAATAAACTTACTTATTTTTTTGTAGAATTCATTGTCATAATTGTTTACATTGACAATGCAATCAGACTCAAACTGATCAGCCAATGAAGATATTCTATTTTCTAGTAAAGTCTTATTCGGATCACACTGCTGAGCAGCAACACTCTTCTCAAAATACTGTAAAATAATTTCACGTTTAATAATGGAAAATGTGTTCGTCACTTTTTAGTCAGTAAATAGTATCAAAAATTAGAATACTAACTTTTATATAATTTTTCCACTCAAATCCAGATGAACATAAACGTTTTTTCTTTCGACTGCTCAAGTTCTGTATTTCTTTATGAGCTACAACAACCATCCTCAGTTGCGTCGAAGGAGAGGATTCTAAAATCATAAAATCATCTTGTTTATCATCGAAAAAATGTTTACACTAAAAAAAAAGTATAATTAAGTATTACCTTTACTCGGATCTACCAACTCATGTGTAACAACAATTTGATTGTCTTCTGTTTCATTGATTCCAACAGTCATGAGTTCCTCCGGTTCAGCAATCATAAAATCTGCTTTATTATTTAGTAATAGTTTCAGGCATGATATTCTGTTAACAATAAAATGTATTTTAAATTAAAGTTATATTTAATACGTGATTTTAAATGCACACGTTATTAAGGATGTTGGGCTTGTTAAGTAAACTGAATAAATCGAATTTAGCACTTGGGTCCAACACCCTTAATTAAATATACTTACCCATCAGTTTCTTTAATACATATAACATTTTTACTTATTTTTTGTAGGTCTGAGCATGCTAAGGCAGTATTTGCATTGTATGTCCAGCAGAATTTTACTAAAAAAAATTATTATATCAATTTTATGAGTCCAATTAAAATATCTGCATGCTCTATTAATATACAACATATATGATAGATATTATATTATTGTTTTCTTACGCTTAAGCTGGTCTTCCACGTTAGTTTCATTGCAATCGACTTGTTTTGCGAAAAATAGAAAAAATACCGAAATCAATATCTCTACCATTAAAATGTTCATTTTGTATTTTTATAGTGTCATTCTATACTTTTGAATTTACTATGTCATAACGAAGAAGATGCAAATATAATTGCTTTGGGTAAACTTGGGTAAACTAGAATGCTAGCAAAGAATGTTAGCTTAGGAATGTTAGGAATGTGTACCTGCACAAAATTGACAGGTGGAAAGGATATAGTTTCTATGGGTAGGAAATGAAACTTGGTATAAGTGACCCAGCCAATCAGAACTTTGCTCAGTCTGTTCGGTAGAGTTTGATTGGCTGAAGTTTAAAAAGAACATTTACGTTGCAGTTATACTTCATTTTATTCGATTGCCTATTTACAGGCGCCTTCTGTGATAATTACCCTCTTTCAGAATAAAAAGTCCACATGTATTGCTTATGCAGTTTCAAATTTCGTGGCAAATTTCGTTTGAATGTTAATGATGAAAAATTAATTCTAGCTTTAAATTATTGAATTTAGAACATTGTTTATAGGATGTCCTTCCTTTATTTGCGCCTGTCAGGCGGCAATACAACCTACAGTAGTCACAGGAGTGATGCCTCATGTTTGAAAAAAATTTTAAGGACAATATAAGTTTCATATAACAATTAGTATATTATTTTTAAAATTTTATAAAGAAATCATTCAAAAATAATTTAAAAATTTAAAATATTGATCTCTGTTCTCGCTACTGAGAGAGAAAAAAACGTGTCATAAATAACGATGGATTAATGTCCAACCCGGCGGCTAATATAATCGCCGTGAATTTATTGTGTAAAAAATCTTGCGTGAAAAAGATAGGGGAAGGACTCGTAACATATATTTAGAAAGTGACTAGGAAAGTGCCCCGAGTAAATATCAGTCTCCTTTTAATGTTTTGTCAGACCACTAATAAAATAAAGTGATGTGGGAATTTAATGCGTAGGTGGCAATGAAAACGTAAAGTATATATTATGAAGGAACCGGTTACATAAATAAAGATATTGCAGATATGAGCCTTTCCTAAAAACCGATTAATATTTTTTTAAAATGGAAATCAGTTTGAAATATCTCTAGAATTTTGTATATTTATGTAAAAAAATCCTCTAATTTCACTTGAGCAATAAATGCTCATTGAAATAATAAATTTCCATAAAAAATACAGAAAATTGAAGTGAGAGGAATGAATAAATAAAGCAATTATTTATTTATTTAAGAAAATATATTTTCTAAACAACATATTTTTAAAACAACAGTTTTGAACATTAAAAACTGATGAGCTCAAATTTGAACTTCAGCTCTTTGCAAATTGGAAATTCAGAAAGGATTTGAGCATGTCATATTTACATCCACGTTATTCAAATATTTGTTCACATGGTCGGCTAACTTTTAAACTTCATCCTCTTCAAATACTGATAATGTTCTCGATTTCTCTGAAATGTCTTTTTTCCCTTTAGGAATTCGCTAAGGAACATATATGTAATTTCAATCCCATGCATTCCTAGTCAATTTCTTCAGCATTGCCTCTGTGCCTGCAGGATTGTCAGTAGGAACCTAAATATGACAAATTAAAAGATTAGAAATTTAAACTTTAAATCCCCCACCGTTATAATGTTTAAAATTTATAGAGGATAAAATAGATTTATACCATGTGTCCAGCTCGGTTTATCCAATGCATTTCGAAATTTCCAAAAGCTTTGACATATCCCTCTATAATATTGTTGACAACTATTGGCTTCCTGGGGGCTTGCTTCCAATCAAAAGCATTCTTCCACTTGAGTTTCTCAACCCACAAAAGAGTACCTGAAGAGTTATACTAATAGAAAATAGTCTTCTGCTTCCGTGTGCTGATTACGTCAAGCTATGCAAACTTATGTTTACTTACGTCAAAAGTCCTTAACAAAATAAGGCAAATCACAATGACAAAATTATTCTTACCTGGAGTATCCACAACGAGGTCCAGTTGTCCAGTATATACAATTACATTAATATCAGTCTCATTTAGAAGAAGTTCCACTGAAAATATGTGAAGAAACCTTTATTCTCTATTTTTCTAATGATTTTGTATTAGATTAAAACATATAGATATGTCACCTTTATCTGTTACAGGTTTCATGAAATCTTCCGATAGGGCAGAAAACACTTGAGAGCTTTGTGCTCCCCAAGTTCCGTTTAAGTTTAAAGCTTTCTTCACCTCGGAATTCATTAATTTTTCAAGAAGAGCATCTTCAGCTGATGAATAATGTTCCATGCTTACATTCTCTAAAAAATTTCGTATAACGTACACTTGTTTAAAAGTTCAAGTCAATTGTATTGAATTCTTATTTGAATTACTTTGAATTACATATTATTTTCAACTTGAGAGCTTTTATTGCAATATATTTACCTCCAATCTGATTATTGAGAACTTGGGATCCCACCGAGGATGCCATCTTAATAGATGCAGGGGTCTTGTAGAGAATATTATAGAAGTCGATATTGTTGGTAACATTCATAATAATGTACTCTGTAAAACCCCAGAGATCAGTTGCTAATTTCCACTCTTCTGCTTCAATAGCAGATTTTGTTCGGTTTGCTGATTTCATGATTGCCTGATAACCTTGTGTATCAACCATCCCCTAAATATTTATTAGAATGTAAATTAAAATATCTTCTCTTTAATACTGACTATAATAAAGAATGGATAAATATTTTTTATCTTTTACAAATAAGAGAGAATTACCGTTTGCAGTAAAAATGGAGCCCAAGTCATCACAGAATCAACTGGTGATATCCAGGAATCTCCAAGACCCACTCCTTTCAAATTACTTTTCATGAATCCATTCTTTTCAGCCTGAAAATAAGTTTGAATATAATATAGTTTCGTGAATTTTTTTTTCTATTACGTGTTATTTCATTAAATTATTTATTAAAATTAGTAGTTTACCTTATACCATACGTATGCAAATTCAGCAGCCATCTTTCCTCCGTAAGATTCGGCTGTAATATAAGTAGGAACTTTAGCGAAACCGGGAAATTCTTCCAAGAATTTTTGAATGCAGACTAGTAGATCAACAGCGATTTGTTCGTTGGTTCTAGAAAGGGCTTCATTTGATTTTGTGTAGCTGAACCCGGTTCCGACAGGATTGTCGATAAAAAGTACATTATAGTCCTTCACCTAATAACACAATTAATAAACTGACAATTTCTGTGCAGGAATAGCTGATAAATCCAAAAATAACAATTTAATCATACTTCATTGTTATTAATTATTCTCTTACCCAAGTATAATTTCTATATTTTAAGTTACGGTCTAGTGGACCAATTTCTTCAAAATTTCCATATCCAGTTGACGATGCTCCTGGACCACCTTGTAACCAAATGACTAGAGGTCTATCATAATAAGTTGGAACATTTGCCGTGGTGTAATAAAGCCACCAAAACATGTGTGCTTTTGGTCTCACTTTCACGAAACCCCATTCTTGTTCACCAGAGCCTAAACCCTTTTTTGCTAAAATAAGAAAGATAAATTTGATTAGAATTGTTTGTTCCTTTTATTTGATCTAATTGTTTCTACTCTGTTCTAGTTTCTCTAAACTTAATCTCTAATCTTTTGTCAAGATTAGAGATTAAGTTTAATGCTTTTTGGTAATTCTGCAAAAGTTTTTAGATAAACTAATATCTCATAGTGGATTTAACAAACAGTTGTGATTTGCTTTATCTTACATAGACAATTGATTAGGAAAAAAGAATTTAGGTCATTTTAAAATGTTTTCATTTTTAATAATACATATCTGAATTAACGACAATTTTCTTAATATTATTGTAAACTTTTGCATGTAATGCTGTTGCATAACAAAGGTGTGAATGAATTTGATTTCAAATTTGTAAAAATTTGTACAATGTCACCAAAAAGGGTGTAAGTAGCAGGATATGAGAATGATTAAGCAAAAGTCATGATGAAATCAAGATACGAGGCCAATGATGAGAAAGCTGTTCATATATCTTTCTTTGTGTTCTGTCGCCAGAATTATATAAGAAAGCTGAGTGACCAAGCAAGTTTATTGTTTTATGAATGTAATACATTAAGTAACTAATATTTTTCTCTGAACATTAAAAATTAAGGAATTTAAGTTTGATATATTATATTACAGAAAAAAATATATATCTATATTCACAGAAAAAACAAGGACTGAAAGTGTTTACAGCTGAAATCTGTTTTTAGGCTGACTAAAGACTGAAATTCAGCCTAAAAACTGATTTCAGCAGTAAACATTTTCAGTTCTTGTTTTTTTTGTGTTGTTTAAAATAAAATAATAAGAGGGATGAAAAGTTCACCACTAAATAAAGATTTACTTTCAACAATCTTCTACACCACAAGACATATGTTTTCTGAATATCTCGTTTTCAATACAAACATATATCTTGCAAACACGTAAAGACCAGTGGCAGTTTAATCTTGCATATGTACTTAAAAGATACCTGTATTTGCAGTACAATATGGAAATTTCAAAGCAAATACAATGTACTGTCGTAACTCATATTTCTTTCATAAAATGGTCAGCTGCTAATTGTTAGAATAATACGATATTTTTGGAATTTTTCTAAAAATAGTTTTGAAGAAACATATATACTATAAAGTAAAAGTAAAAAGTGCGAAGAATTTTTAAGAGGAGTTGTTTATCAACAAGTCTCTTAATTCGAGTCATTGACTTCACAGAAATGATACAGCAGTTTTCACTGATTTCCCAGGTAAATAAAAAAAGCAACGCATTGAAAAGGAATTTATAAAACAATTTTCAAAACTAAATGGACAAATTTCTAATCAGATAATTAATTTCTTCTGTCACGTTAACTTTTTTATCGATAAAATTTGATTAATGGGAAGATTAGACTAATTATACTAATGCATAAAAAAGATATGTTTTTTTTTCATGGACAGAAGAGATTCATCAGTCATTAAATAGTAGAGATAATATTGACAGGGAAAGCAGATTTCTCGACATATATCGGTCGATAAATCGCCCTTCAAGCATGATGAGCACGTGAACAATTTCAATTTGCATATATACTATTACGAATTATCACAGAATAAATTATCATAATCTTGTGCTAAATCTGCAAGAAACGAGAGATAATCACTGCACGACTTGAATATGGCTATTGTCATGAAAAAATTCTTTAAAATATAAAATTAAAGAAAAATATGAAACTATTTATATTTTTTAAATGCAAATGTTACATCGGTGAATGAAAACAAATTGCGGTTGATATTCACTTGAATGCTTGAATAATTCAATTCACATTGAGTTTTTTAAAATTAATCGATTAAATAATACTCTAATGCATAGTTCTAGTAGCCAAATGAGAGTTTCACAATCTATTATTGATTATTGTATGTAAAAAGCACAGAAAAAGATAATAAAAATTGGAAAATAATGATTCTAAAACGATTAATTGATGAAATAAATTGTAGATAATTTGTCATTGTGACACTCTTACCAAAACTGATATCAAAAGTACCCAAGAGGACGATCAGAATGATATTTTTTACTAACATGTTACTCCACTAACTGTTGCGACAACCTACTGACCACGATCCTCAGAAACACTCACGTAAATTGAGGATGTCCCGGTTATCTTTCTTGATTATATTCACATTGTCGCTCTTATCTAAGAAAACGTTTTCCAATCTTTGAGTATTCACATAGAGGCGCCGGCATTATAAAAGTTAGGTCTAACATCTGTGTTTTCAGTACAAGAAAGGAGCTCTCATTAATTTCACCTTCACCCAGAAAAAAAGTTGGTTTGAATCAAATAAACTTATATTTGCCTCAGAGCTAAATAAAAAACATCTTTGAAATAAATGAAATTTATTTGGTTCAGAGATATGTACTTGTGCATTATAAAGAATAGGGCTAACATCTGTGTTTTTTTACAAGGAAGGAGCTCTCATTAATTTCACCTTCACCCAGAAAAAAAGTTGGTTTGAATCAAATAAACTTATATTTGCCTCAGAGCTAAATAAAAAACATCTTTGAAATAAATGAAATTTATTTGGTTCAGAGATATGTACTTGTGCATTATAAAGAATAGGGCTAACATCTGTGTTTTTTTACAAGGAAGGAGCTCTCATTAATTTCACCTTCACCCAGAAAAAAAGTTGGTTTGAATCAAATAAACTTATATTTGCCTCAGAGCTAAATAAAAAACATCTTTGAAATAAATGAAATTTATTTGGTTCAGAGATATGTACTTGTGCATTATAAAGAATAGGGCTAACATCTGTGTTTTTTTACAAGGAAGGAGCTCTCATTAATTTCACCTTCACCCAGAAAAACAGTTTGTTTGAATCGAATAAACTTATTTTTCCCTCAGAGCCAAATAAAAAATATCTTTGCATCAAATATTATTACAAAATTCTCTAAAGATGAAGACGCAACATTCTTAAAATTCCTGGCGGATTTGAATAGCTTCATAGTTCATTTTTCTGGAACTCCCCAAAATTTCACTAAGTCGAAGGTCAAGTTTGCCGTATACATGAAATCCAACGATGGTTAAACGTTTCGGAAGTAAATTATTGGTGAAAGAGTAGAGAATTTCTTTTTCCTTCAACGTATAGGTTTACTGGTCTATCTTTTGAATACGAAACCTATTGACCTAAAAAAAGATTCGATGAAACATGACTAGGCAAATTTTGTTTTCGGGTGCCGGGTCCTTCATAGCATTAAAACGTCCTTGAGATAATTTTACAATAGAATTAATTAACGTCAAAAAATTATGGAAGATGGACATTCTGTAAGATAAGTGTAGGTACTTTCGAATAAGAATTGATATTAAGTTAATTAATGTCACATTTGAGTACGTTTACATAATTTTTCAATACATTATGCAAATAAAACCCTCGCATGCATTTTAAATGTGTTTTCTTTTTTTATAGCATGTGTTGTTTCATGGAGAAAATTTTAATTTTTAATTAAAAATTAATTTAATTAAAAACATTTACATATATATTTTTAAATTGTAAAAATAATTGTGTTTTTCGATACTACGTCGATACAAACTTTATTGCATATATAAATTCTCTGGTAAAAAAAAAGAGAGTAAAAAGAGATTTTAAAAAATGTTTCCCCGTTCTCAAGCAAAATTCTCTTAATTTCGGTTGCGTGGATGCAATAAACGTTTACGAGGACCACTTCATTAAAATAAGAAGAAAGGATCTTAATTTTTTTGATGATAAAAAAGGGGACAGACGAAAATGAAAATAAAATAAAGGTCACTACATATATTTTTGTGCGATGTGCCTTCAAAGATAGGAAAGGTCCAGTGGTTCGAGAAGCTTAGGCAATGGAGTTTTGCATATAATTATAAAATCTTGACGAAAAATTTCGGCGTATTATTAAGCACACAATCACAGAAAGTGCTGCGAAAGCGAATAGCACAAATGGACTAATTAACGTCGCGCTGACGTTGTTATTAGAGAAATTTCTTCATTATGAGAGAAAGAGTCTTCTATAATAATTTCATCCGGTGGATAAGTCACTTGTCCGAAAGTGCTCGAGAGACTTTTATTTATCACCGCCTATATGCAATGTGTAATTTTCGACTTCGAGTTCGACATAATTATATGTACGGGCACCTTTCTTCCGCATATCTTCATTTATTGCATGAAACTCCTGACAAGAAATCAAATTTTTAAGGAAGTCAAACTTTATGCTCTTAATCGGTTCATTATCACGACTTTCATTTTGAAATTGTATTTGAATCTTGTGGGAAACTCGTTCACTTTATACCATTATATAATTTAACAACCTGATTAATTCGGAAATTATATAATCAATTTTTTGTTTTCTAAACACGAGGATTATTAATTGGAAAAATTAGAACCAAAATTTATATGATATGCATTAAAGGTCTGTTTTAAAAGTTTCTGTTAACTAAAATGAAAGAGATTCTGTAATTTTGTGGTACAGATCACAGAGTTCTAGGAATTTCTGTTTTCCCATATCTCCTATTAATACTAAATTTGTAATAATCGCTTATAATTCAACTCACATGCAGCCTGACCTCGAATTTTAATTGAAACAAGTAACTCTTTCATTTCAAGCAATCAAAACTACAAAGCCGCAATAAAGCATTCTTATTTGCAGACATATATATCCACTAGTATTTAAAAACATCATTCACATATAATTTCAATTCTCTGTACATTTAATTATAAAAAATCGTTAATTCTGAAATTGATACTAGAAATTTTATGTGGAAAACAAATTTTTCTTTAACCATTGACAAGGTTGTTAACTATTTTGAGTATTCATAAAGATTTCGTAAAGTATTCACTTCATATTCATTAAGAAATCCATAAAGAAATTGAATTGATAATAAAACTTGCATATAAAAGCTCGCGACCATTCTACAGTAAAAAAAGCGTGTATAATTTACGACTTATGAATTAATAATTATTCAAGTGTGATGAGTATGTTTATTACTAAACTTTCTCTGGGCTTATCATTCGCAAGGAATCATTTCCTTATTTACTTTTTTTAAAGAAAATTTAAAAACGATGTTTAATCGAATTTCCATTTTGTATTCCTGCTTATATATGTGCAATATTCCATGATAAGCTGAACTTAAGGTATAATGTTGTTCGACAACTTTCAGTGAAAATTACGTATGATATCTTTTCGACTTTTAGTGTGCAATTTCATTGCATTTTTTTCGTTATTTGTGCATCAGCTCAGAGTTTGAATGGTGACGGCGCAACTTTCACCTACGCAATACAGATATTGCCAACATCAGTACATCCTGCGGGTCGTCCTCTTCCTGACTTCTTAGGCTTCTTCCTCTTTTGATATTTTTGCATGATACATAGCGCAGTCGCAGTTGGTCAAAGTCCAGAAAATTAAAAAGCGAATATAAACATATAAATATAAATATAAATATATTAATGCAATTAAGCATATAAGTAAACATATACGTATAATAATTTAATGCATAATGTATAACAATTGAATGCATAACAGAATGTGAAGGCAAGGTAACGCATTAATTTTGAGCGGTAGACATCAAACACTGTAAATTTGTATGCATTACTCGATGTCGCTCTCATTCTTCCGAAATTCATCTACAAAGCGTGAGAGAAGGTAGAGGCTAAGTGTTGAAAGCAGAAACAAAAATCTGAAGGATCACAGAGTTGCCACTCACATCATTTCCTCGAGTCTTCTCAAGCGGAGCATGAAATTTCTGGGAATATCATTATTCTTTCTTTTATTTTGCAATCCATCATCTGCAAATGAAACTCTGAAATTTTAATATTCCATTCCCTCATTCTGAAAACTACAATTCATTAATTATCATTTATGATTGCAGGACCTTGAACTCTGGAGAATATTAATATAGAATATTAATTCATAGTGCACTCAAAAAAATATTTTGTGCAACAAAATATGTTTTGTTGGCTGAAATAAATTTTTTTAGTTCAACAAAACGATTTTTTGGTTTAACAAAACGTTTTCTTGACCCAACAATAATTTGGTTGAGCCAACAAAAAAATTTTGTTGCACAAATATCAACAAAATTATTTTGTTGTTCGAACCAAACCTTTTTTTCAGTGTGCACACGGAGAAAAATGGATATTAAAAAGTAATATCTAGCTAGTTAACTATGGGACGACTATCTAGATATTCAAATTTAATATCCAGAGATTAAAATATTGGATGTTAGAATATCTGGATATTAAGTTCTAATATCCAGATATTATATCTAAATATCTAGATATTACTTTTTAATATCCATTTTTCTCCGTGCATTAGTTCTAATTTTGATATGTATAATATTAATTTTATAGTAATAAGTCAGAATAAGTTTCAACGTTCGAATGTATAAAGATCGTGAATGTATAACTGGTTACATCATAACGAAAGAGGTTCGTTTCATTAGTGAAATCGTTCTCCTCATCACGTATCTTGATAATAGTGTCACTTAAAATTGATCGTTGGTATACTTATAAATTATACACGATAACTTTGGATAATATCGAACAAAAAGAACGACAACTGTGCAAAAAAATGTATGCATTGCCTAATTTAATTATATAAACTTCCAATGTATCCAGATTAGACGAAAACTCAGAATTCTATCGTGTGATCTTAGTTATAAATGTATTTATTATACCATATGTTATTTTATGTCATTAGAACTGATTAGAAGTAAATTAACTTCCAATATTTGTCACATCACTTTTTTCATATATTATTTATTAAGCAATAAATTATCAATTCAGGAACACTGGTACCTAATAAACGAGCGAAATTCATATCATAAATTAAATAAGTGAAATCAGAATATAAATTTTGGTCCCACAAAGAGAGTGCGAAGATTTTCGGGTTAAGTATCAACATTTTAGACCAGTAGTTTTTATTTGATATCAGTTAGGTCATAAAAAATGTAGGTTCCATTTTTTCTCTCTGCCGGAATTGCTGTTTCCAGATTTCATAATATATAAATCGGGTCTTTATACAAATTATATTGGATAGGTCATTTCCAGAATCAGACATCCTAAAATACATATATACGCCGAAAAAATGTGTGGGTATAATTTTACTTCCACATTCAGGTTTTATCAGGTTGTTTATTTATTTTAATACAATTTATGAGTGCTATTAAACATTGACTGCAAATCGAAAAAAAAATTAATTATTTTATATAATATCTTGCAGACCTGATGAAGTTAACAAAATCCGTTTTACAAATTATAAATGTTAATTTCTCTGAATATAATATTGGTGAAAGGTTCGGACCTTCTTTGAAGAAGAAATTTGCCAGGACATGAAAAAATTGCTCAGCGCATTTTCTGCACAAAGGAGAATAACTCTTCTTTTTCAGTCGATGAGATTTCGTTTGCATAATTTTAATTTACATGAGGATTTTAATTTTTATCTTTTTTATTGTGTGCTATTTGTAAAAGCCATAATGAGCACTCGATGAAAAAAAAACTGAGCACGTGCTTTCTCATATATTGTTTTCGGTAAAAGCGGGCGGTTGCATAATTTACGTAAACAAATAAAAATAAAGGAAACAGCGAAATTAAAAGAAAAGTTATTTGCGTATTTTGTGTGTTTAAGCAAGAGATACTTGCAGTAAAGCAAAAAAGAATAATTTATTATAAGGTTGCGATATTCCCATAATTAAGTCGGTCGCGCGATAATTCTACATCAGTTTCCCATATAGCTCTTCGCACGTTGAATATAAATTCGCGAGTTTCCGGCGAAGATATCCAAGGTTATGAATGCAAGGTCATTAAACGGTCATTTTAAGGTTTTAAAAATTGCGCATGACGGAATAGCGGTAATATTATTTAAAATTGAATATTTAATTAGACTAAGTAAGTCTTCTAAAATGGAAATTAAATTTTCAAATATGTAAATTAAGGCTGTGATCTTTATACTTATTCATTTTTGATTCTGAAGCGCATTGACCAATAACAAACCATAAATTTTTTATCGAATCCCGTAAAGTAAATTCGTTTTCGATTACCAATGGTCATTAACAACAATGTAGTAATTATTGGTCATAAAAAGACTTATAAGTGAGCAATAATATTATTATTTAAAGTCTTCAAATAAAAACCTAAGTTGTTCTTGCGGCAAGGACGTCGTAAGCCAGGTTTTTTGAATTCTAGGCATTCAAGTTCACTTTCAGTATTTACTCGATCGTAACAAATGAGGTCGTAGAACACGTAATGTTAGAACTGAGAGATATTTCTAATATTATATAAGCTTATACTAACTTTAATTTTCTTGATCTCAAATTGATGCAGTGACCAGTAGAGATGATTGTTAACAAGAAAATTTCCTATACTAAATATTTTCGGGATAAAAAAACTTATGAATATATGCGAAATAGAATTAATATTATGTGCAAAATCTAGAATTTTAAGCTCCACGAAAATATTTGTCTACTTTTCCTTATAGAAAAAATATATTATGCTATAAGATTATATGACCCGGAATCCAATTAAACACTGTTGTTTTTATATTCCTCTTTCCTTATATTGTTATTTACAAATAAATATATGAGACTAAAATGTATATGAATATTATAATTTATTTCTTATTATACAGTCATGTTTTAATCCGAGCTATTATGGCATAAATTAAAATAAAATTTGCCAACCTATAAATAATAAATTTGAAATCGGGTCCACCTACCGCGGGGTTGTGATATTCAGATAGAAATTTCTAATTCTAATTCTAACTACGTCTATTACATTCAGTAAATATCGCGGTGACATGACTTGCAAAGTCATTTCATTTTTCAACTCGTGCCAAGTTATTTCATTTATACACCACCGTTAGTATAAAATTCCAGGCCCCATTGCGAATCTTTTGCAGAAAGTCATGTTTGCCAACACATTCTCGTTAATACAATCCTCAATTTGCCAATAAATTATGACCTGAGCTAATGGAATGGAATGTTGTGAGAAATTTAAAAGACTTACTTTACATTTATAATATCGATGGCAAACTTGGTGGCATTAATATGTGTACCACCATTTAATATACGTATTAAGGAAAGTTTAAAAATAAATCTGATGAGCCTTTCATTCCAAAATAGAAGAATCATGTATCCCCTATAAATATGTTTTGAAATTGAGACAATTTAAATTCTTCTTTACTTTTAAGTAAAAATTTACTGCACGAACTATGGTAGCAGTTTGACCTAACTTAAGACGTATTTCTATTCATGACATGTTTTATCAGAATTTCGCATTCCGTGAAAAGGAATTCGATATCAAAAAAGAAAGTAAGGTGATCTGATACTAATTTTAAGGTGGTTGACCTTTACGAATTTTTTAACTTTTAACACGCGTTATTTCTAAATATTTTGCAAATTGCTAGCACATTTTCGGATCTAAATAAGAGGAGTATTATTAACTCGGAGAATAAAAATAATCGTAACTGTAAATAATAAGACGTCATGCTCGATTTCTACGAAAAAATGTTCAATGTAACTCTAACTCTTCATGTAATTGCGGTAATCTCGGGCACTGTGCCATATAAACGACGTTAAAAACTATATAAGTCAATGTAACGCAAGAAGAGAGTGCTTCATGGATTATGCAATGTGCCAGCAGAATGGCCCACAAAAACTTGTACGCCTATAATGGAAAGGAGGTAAAATTTTCGACTTCCTGACACTACATCTACGCTAAGGTAGAAATGAAATTTCCAGGGCGTTGGGAAGCTTTCGCGACCGGTGCATTGATTTCGAAATTTCAAGTGGGTCCTGCTCAGGATAACATTAAAGACATCGTAAGACGAAATCTTGATATACCCTACTACATAGCGTCAGTGGGTGGTCCATAGTTTTTTCATATGCTAAACAGTAATGGACACGAAGAAATAAGTCATCAAAATCCATGTTATTAATTCTCTTGCAAATACAAATGTTTGCAATTCATCGGATTCTAGAATTATAAAATTAAAGAGAAAGTGCATGATAAAGTATTATAGGAGAGAGATGCAAATAATTTTTTAAGAAAATTTATTATTGCACATCCTTGATTATAAAGAATCAATACATTACTTTTTTATGTAATATAATCTTATACCAGGGAAATTTTGAAGGATTTTATATTCAGCTAAGAAGAATATATTGAATAGGTTAATTGGTGGCAAGCAACTAGTTTTAAATAGAAAAGAAAATTACAAAAGCTATATGCATTATGTAATTGAGATGTCTTTTATTGTTTATTGCGAATTGTCTCTAACTGGTCAGAAGTAGACGAGATTTAATTGGATTTCCTTACTTTCTAGCGAGATTTGATTTTTTTAAACAACTTTCTCCTGTTAAGTTTTAATAAATCAATTATATCTACGCCTGTTATGAATTAAATGTAATGCTGAATTATAAAATGAAGTTATGTGCAACCCTGATGAATATGATATTATAAAGATTGAATTACGAAATGCTGTGCCAAATTATTAAACTGAGAATATTCATTCCGAGTGTGAAGACACAGGTTTACTCATTATTTTCTTCACATTTATCATTTTCTTAATCCATAATTTGTTAAGAACGACAGTCGCCAATATCATTTTTAATGCGGAAGGAAAGTTATAGGCGCATGCATACTTACTGTAGCCTACGCATTCAGCGAATCATCCCGCATCTGGTGCATATATATATAAATATATATCCTATACATGTGTATATATGTGTGTTCACGGTAAATTATAAGAATTTTAATGAATGAGCGTTAAGAAAATGTTTTCGATGTACATGTTAAGGGCAATGAACGAAACAAGTTAAAATGTCAAGAATACGACAGTAAATCCCAAGATGTCAACGGGGCTATAGGTGATGACTGCTTTAAATCTTATTGTGATGACTAACGATTTAATTAATATTAACATTATTTTATTTAATTCAGTGGGCGTAAAAGATTTGCAATAAGTCCGTTGTTTATCAAACAAGGTGAACTGCTGACATTCTAATAAACACTTTTTTGAAGAATACTTTCCAGACAGAAAACATTGAAAACAACAAAATTCTCAAATCCGCATTCAGAGGGTAAAAAAATTGATTTCAATAACAGATATGTGTTTTTATACTCTCAATGGTATTAAAAAAAAGGAAACCCAGATTTAGAAAAAAACTTTACTGATCTAACAACTTAAGAATTCTGGAAGATTTTATCTCTAATTTTGCTTTCAAGTCTAAAAATCCCATAAACTCCTCCAGGTGATAGTTATTATTTTTGTCTATACATAATTATATAGTATTTAACTTTTTTATATGAGGATAACGTAACAGATATTTGAATTTAAAAGTGAATTACTTTCTCCTCGGAGTGACGAAAGTGTAACCGGAGCCCTTTTGTTCGATGGATATACTTAATTGGCCCTGATCTTGTGTTATATAGTCAGGTTAAAATCTTTTTTCCCAGAAGGAGCAATACCATCATTATGGGATTGCGATTCACTTTCTCCGTTCGAGGCTTTTGATCTGGATTAAAAAAAAAATTTGATAACGTGTTACGTTGGGAGGCGAATTTGATGGATCATTCAAGTTGATCACTTCCTCGAAGCTTATAGTATAATACGGGTCAGGTGCCACGTTTCTGAATAACCGCAAGGCATCAGGTGCACGTGAGAATGTATGTAAATAGTTTGTATTCATGCTTGGCACTTTCAGTTAGGTATATTCCAACAGGCTCGAATTTATGCATCTTTAATTAGATTTGCTTTTATTAATCTTCAAACATTAAATCGGAAGAAATCCTGCGAATCTTTTTTTGCCCCTCATATACGTAAGAAATCATTCTCTTAATTTAAAAGTCACTGACATTTCATTGAGCATCAGTAATTATGCCCTGAAGTTCCAATAGTTTTTTTTTAATTATCGAAAATGTGAAGATCATGTTCAATACATTACGTAATATCTTTTCGATTTCATTTTTCTCTGTTACAGCCACGTTTTTTGCGAAATTGGAGAAGAAAAAGGTAAAAATAAACTTAAAAATAAAAAAAAATAAAAAAACAATAAGTATGTCACTTTATACAGCCTCTCCCTAGGTTAATCTTTCGGAGAGAGAAATGCTCCCACTTCTTGCAACCAGCAAAAGTGAAGGTTGAAGACAATCTCCAAAGTCATAAATAGGGTCAAAAAGTTATATAATAATTTATTCATAACTTGATTAATTCGAATTAAATATTATTTTAGTGCTTTATTCAAAATCGTGACGCTGACTTTGACAAATTTAGCTTGCGGCCTTTTTTTGAAGTCATCTACTGTTAATAAATTAAAAGATTATAATTTTTGAGTAAAATCAGACTTGTCAGCATCAAATGCACTGGTGAAAGTAGTACTGGTGAATAAAATGATTGCCAAATCTTACCCAGCTGCATGACTTTTAATTTGCAAGTAATATTATTGTCTGTCAATTCACACTCGGATTTTCTGGAGATTACAATTCTTATTACGTATGTTTACTCTATAATACATGATGATGATGAATGACACTTGACTTGACATATATACTTGAATATTTTTTGTTATAGATATTAGAAACACACATAACATAATTAGTTGCATATATTATAAATAACATGAGTTAAACACATGTTTTTCAAATCATTACATAAGCATCTTTTCATTAAAATTTCCCAATTTAAGAACATTAGCTCCCTATAATAAAAAAGTAAAGTGAGAAAAAAAAGAAGGCTCATTCTGATTTTCTATACTGCTAGTATTTCAACATGTGCATTTTGATTGCGTATTATTACGCATTGCGTTTTATATATATTCTTCTCCTTTTCTCACATTAGAAAAAAAACTCCTCCTAATGAATACCCTTGAAATAATGGGAAAGTCTACTGTATATTTTATTAAGCTTTCCAGCCAGTGATAATTTTTATGATTTTTCTACCTGATATTTATAACGGGACATAAGTTGCACACTCTGACTCTTTTATGTCAAATTATATATCTTTACATGAACAAAAATCTCATTCCTATAAAATTTTATTTCCTTAAAAAAAATGTGTCTGTAATTAAAAGCTAATCTGGACGTAGTTCGACAATGTCACGAAATTCGTCGACATGGACCTTTGAATGACATTAGAAAGTTCAGAGTCTAAAAGTTAATAAAAATTCCTGATTCGGGAATATACTATCTTACAGTAGACTCCATAAAAAAGAGGTATCTTCAGTTGGAATCGGCAGCATTACACGATTACGCGACCATGCAGACTCACACATCGGAATCTCCAACTCCTGGATTGCGTAAGAGAAGGTACGTTAAAAGCTTCTAGGCTTAAGTCAGCTAAAGTCCCCTTTTTTTCCACCTTCTTCGATTCTGTTTTTTGCATCGTCGGGGAAGCTCTCTTCCACCTCTTGGAGAAAAGAGAACCACTCCCCACTGTTTCAACGTTTCGCCGGAAACCTGAGGAATCCCAATGGTAATGTCTCGACCCCCATCATGTCTCAGAGTCAGACAACATATGATGAAGAGGTACCCCTTCTCAAAAAATGTCTAATGCCCAGGGCGAGTGAGTCTAGGCGGTGGGCCCGCACTTCTGGCACATATAAAAGCATCGACTATCACGACAAATTCGCCAGAGAAGTGACGATCCGTGAAAAAAAGAAAATCCGGTGGCTGTTCTGCACAGTGACACAACACCATGCGGTCTACCCTGGTCAGTGGTCTTCAATTCTTCAATTCATCAAGGATCATTTTTATATCATCAATTGATGATATACACTCTATTTTTCCCAATTGTGATCCTTGCATTCTGCGCTTGTTTTGCATAGTGTCGTGACAGTGAAATAGTGCTTTTTACAAATCAACAAAAAGTGTGCTAAATCAGTGAAAATTATTATCTGTTTTTCAAAATTAACCAGCTTCTCAGCCGATTGATTATATTTAAAATCAAGGCGGTATTGATTTTAACATACTTTATCCCAACATAATGAAATTCTGTGCAAGGAAACTAGTCATTTATATTTGTGAAAATCAAATACAATCTTTAAATATATTTTTGAAATCACTAGCGACGAAAGTCTAGATAATATATGGAATGCAAAATATAATTGTTTAATTCAAAAGTTACACAATATATTATTGTTCGGTGTTGAGATTTAGAGTTTTAAAAATGATCTTGTATAGAATATTGTAGAAGTAACTGTAAACAGTTTCTTTGTGTAGAATTTATACCGCTCCTTTGAAGTCAAGCATCACGATTTTCGTGAAAATGGATTGTGACTGTTGTCATGACCAAGATTTGATAGAGATCCATAATCCGTTAAATGAGATTAAACTTTTCTCATTATAATCACAAGAACCGTGACGAAATTTTAATCCCATCTGATGAAATGCTTGAAAAATTTGGAATTTCTTCGTATGAAACTCTACAATTTAATTTTCCAAAAAATACTTTTTTTAAAATCTGAATTGTCTTTATAAATTGGGAATTTCGAGTAAAAAACAGTCAAAAATCTTCATTTTTCATCAGATTTTAAAAGATTGTTTTTAAATTGTAATTGGACAGTCATGAAAGAAATTACCATGAAAGATAAATAATAAGATTACTTGAAATTCCAAATTGCTCCTTATTCTGTTCACGAATATTTAACTATTATTACTCTATTGTTCGGTTATTTGCCCTGATATGCTTAAATTCCAAGTTTTGCATCTTTTTCTTCTCTCCTAACAATTTACAAGTATATAAAAGGAACTTTTATTCTTGACTGATTTTTACGTGGAAGCATACATTAGTTCCAGAGATGAGCAACTGATTTTCTGAAAAGTAACTATGTGCTTCGTTGCTTGAACAAAGTGTCGTTCTTTCATGGAAATTCTGCAGTAGCAGAAGGAGTTCTTATTTAGATACTTTTAAAATTATTTATTTAAATCTATTTATTCAAAATTTAATTAGCACTGATTATACCAAAAATTGGTTCAAACTCTAATTTGAAAAATTTTCCCAGTATTTATCTCATTAAAAATTCCAATTAACCAGTTTTAATGTCTTCTGAGAAAATGTCTTATCTTTTCTAAAGTATGCCAACAAAACTATGCATAATGCCAACAACTTCTACCAGGAAATTTCTTTTTTCTCTCTTTTTTGTCTCCTGAAATCAGAGAGGTCAATCCGCCACGGTGAAACGCTAACCTCGCAATAAAAAAAAAACAACAAGACCTGTAATTTATCATGATAATGAATCTATAAATAAATTTACATTGCTTCCTAAAACAAAAAATTTTAATTTCTTTGCAAAAACGTAAAAAAAAGAAAGTTTAGAAACCCCGTAGCAGAAAAAACAGCTTCTTGCCAAATTTCTCCTTTTTTTTTCATCTCAAATGGGAGTCCCGATTCAATTTGCAAATCATAATTCCAAGCGCGATCTCGATGATTTATACGCTTAATAAGATTTATATGTTCACGCGAAGTGCCATTGAGGCGTGAACGGAAGTAAATGGAACAGAGCATTGGGTGTTTCATTTGGCATGAATGACTGCTAAATAAAAATAATCGGATGGGAACATATGAGCTCACAGCTTGTGTTCCTTGTAAATTCAATTTCGCCAAGGTGGGCGCAAAACTCTCAGTGATATGACAATAATCGTGATTCGATGTAACAGGCAATACGGAAATATAATGTAAGCTGTAATAATTGCGTGGCGGATAAGAGAGGAGCAAAAAGAAATCATTCCACTTTCACTGGCGCTCGATTACATCCCAAGAATCCCATTCCTCCTCTTCTACTTCGTCTTTTTTTGGCATCATAAAAAAAGGGAATGGCAACATGCTTGACCCAATTCGAGAAGCCATTAAGAGGGTCCTTCTTTACCTTGTGACTTTCATTTTTGTAACCACCGTCATAAATTCACTGGATGGGTATCCACGAACATAAAGGATTGTCTCAAAGAGAAAAAGATATTCTTACCTACAGGGAAAAAATCTATTCACAATTTATGAGGAGAAAAACCGCTAATTTTCTTCTTTGTCAGGCGCTATTATCACCTTTTACCTAATTCTTTTAAATTTCTTCACAAAAGGCTTATTTACACTCAGCTTTTTAAATTGTTTAATGCAGTGGGGTGGGAAAGCTAGAACTTTAAATTCAGTTTAATAAACTGGGTTCAATAGTAAAATCTTAGTAAGATTTATTTATTTATTAAAGTACACCTACCTCAATGCAAGAAAAATCAACTATATATGCTAATGCTAATGGTTTTTGGATGTAATACATTGCTTTCAATTTAAATATCGAAATGATGTTCCTTGAATTTAGTTGACGTAATCTCAAGTAATATATGCTCGAAGAGTAAAACAGTAGAGTTGAAAAAACTTGTTCGAAATCTAAAGTTATTAGCCAGCAGAAGCTTAAGCTTGTCAAATGATAACAAGTTCTAATTAAATACGTATTATGGTTACAGCGAAAGAACACACTAAGCCTTTTAAGGATTTCTCCTTTCTCTCTTTCACGTTCGCTCATTGTAAACATTAAATATAACAGCGAATTAATTAGTGAGTGTTAAGAAAATTAATAACCAAATTTGTCATTTTCAGGTATTACTAGGGTGCCTACTCGTTTCCACCCTCGGAGAACCAATCCGAGAAAAGAAAGAGTAAGTTTCTTTTATTCAAAAATAAATTGAATCTGTTATTAATTTTACATAAATAAACATCAAATGTAAATTAAATATTAAAAAGAGATTCTACTATTTTAGAATCCAAATATTAGTTTCACCTAAATTATTATCTTTTACCACATTTTTAAGTCTCTACTGATGGAATTATTGGACACAAGTGAAAGCGGTTTCGAGGAATGTTTTTAATTACTTTCAACTGTAATTGAATTTACATACCGATCATATTTCAGAAAAGAGTTTCTGAGATCAGCAAAAGCTACGTTATTTAACTTTTGTTTTCAGCAGAGTGGATCATTACTAGATTCCTTGAAAGCCACTCAAGTTATTTCATGATTTCAAATATCGACACATTATGTATAATTATCGATAATGAGCCGTTAGACACAGAATGTTTTTCGGTAGTTTCTTTTATAGGAGAAAGTAATCCAGATTAATTTTACAGATAGCATAATACCTCATGCTATTACAAAAAATAGATTTCGTCATAGGGAATTATTATGAGACTTTTAGTAAAATTACAATCCTTCAAAAAGTGAATGTCTTTCGAAATATTTACATAAGATGAATCAAATTTTGGTTTTTATTCAATAATTTAATTTTCAGAGCACCACTCTCGGCATATGGACCACCAGCAACATCTTACGGCACACCTGATGTAGGCCCAAGTGACTCATATGGTGCCCCGCCATCAGGACCATCATCATCATATGGAGCCCCAGATTTATCAGCTCCATCATCATCCTACGGTGCCCCATCAGGAGGTGGAGGTCTTGGATCCTTTGGAAGTGATCACGGATCGATCGGTGGATCTTTCGGCAGTGATCATAGTTCTGTAGGAGGTTCTTATGACAGTGGTATTGGTGGAGGATCCTTCGGTGGATCCGTCTCAAGCAGTTATGGGGCACCAGCTCAATCTTATGGTCCCCCAGCTCAATCATATGGACCCCCAGCACAATCCTATGGTCCACCAGCACCCCAAGGTCGATGGGAAAAGAAACTTACCTGGAAACCAGAAGTGAAACAAGTCTGGAAGACACAATCAAAACTCACCTGGAAACAGGAATGGCAGAAGGTCCAAGTTCCAGTCTGGAAGGATGAACAAGTGCCAATCTGGAAAGAAGAAAAAGTTGCTCAGTGGAAGAAGGTACAGAAGCCGGTCTGGAAAGAAGTTCAGGTACCAATTTGGAAAGAGATCCAGGTACCAGCCTGGAAAAAGATGTGGAAGCCTGTTTGGAAACAAGTTCAAGTTCCAATTTGGAAGGATGTTCAGGTACCGGACTGGAAAAAGATCTGGCAACCTGAATGGATTAAGATTGGAATTCCTGGTGAGCGACTCGTTGGAAAGGATCATGATGGCTGGCAATATACTAGTCATGATCTCTGGAAGAAGAAGCTGATTTGGAAACCAGTCTGGAAGAAGGTCTGGCGTACTGAGAAGAAGCAAGCATGGGTTACTGATAAGAAATTGGAATGGAAGGCTGAGTGGAAGCAAGTTTGGAACACCCAGAAGAAGCAGGTTTGGCAAACCGATAAGAAATTGACCTGGGAAGAGCAGGATGTGCAAGTTTGGGTTCCACAAAAGAAACAAGTCTGGGTGTCACAGAAGAAACAAGTCTGGAAGGATGAGTGGAAGAGTAAATGGGTACCAGTGTGGAAAGATGTCCAGGTTCCTGAGTGGAAAAAGACATGGAAACCAGTCTGGGAAAAAGTCTGGGTACCTGAACCAAGTCATCATCACCAAGAAAACAATGGTTACCAATACAAATAAGTCAGATGTAGTCAGAGATTTTTAGATTCTTAGTCTGTTTAAAGTTCTGTACGAGAGGGGAAGACATATTTATAATTTATGTATAAAAATGAGTCTAATAATTGGATTAGACACTTTGAAGAATTGAAGCTGGGTAATTCTGACGGATTCAGATTTATACATAAGTTGTATCAGAATTATTTCGTGTTAAAATCATAGAAGAATGGACCATAGACTAATAATGGATAATTTAAGTCATGAATCTGTTGAAGCATAACTTGTTTATTGAGGAAGTAGACTTGATTATTATAGATGATTAATTTTTGTAAGACATTCAGCGAATTTTATTTATTTAGGTCTAAAAATTAAGTTTTTCTATATCCATGTCTTGCAATTAATGAGTCTCTTTTATTTAAAAGAGTAATTTTTCGAGAAATAAGAAAAAAATGTAGAGACGAAAGCCACCCCAATATCAAGTTATAAAAGAACTTTAATGAATCTCAGAATACTCAAAATAATTTTGTGATCGAGGCTTCTCGATGGTTGATAAACAAAATCGTGTATATATAACGAAGCGTTAAATTGTTTTAAAACTTACACGGAAAAATATATGCTGCGGTGTGATAACTCAAAAAGCAACATAATTAAAATTAAATTATCGTCTCGTTTGTAAATAATAATAAAAAGCTCGAGTTTGTTTGAGGAGCTTTAGATTTAAGATTTTGTACGACTCGAAAATTATATTTTAATACAAATAAATAAGTTTTTCTATAATACAGATTTTTAATCTAAGATCTTAGTTCACATCAGCGATGTTTAAGTAGAAGGATGTGAAGCATTTAATTGCATCGATTTTATTACAGAATGGATGTAGTATTCGAGATAATAAGCTAATTTCTTATTATGATCCTTCCACTCACATAAACAGCAATTATGACAAGTTCTTCAGATTGAGTTTGTATAATGTGTATGATTAATCAGAGGCCATGAAAATTATCTTTATGCAATGTCCATACTACGCATGAGAAAAGTGCAAGTATGATACATGAGTTCAAGAATCTAGTTAACATTTTTATTACATATTACTACTTCTAGACTTAACGACATCCATTTTTGGATATCTATTACGGTTACGATTTGCACGGGAATCTTTTCAGCTGACAACACTTATTCATTGATAATTAATTATCCAAAAGCTTAAATGCATCTTTCTAATCTACTAAAATTCAAATCTTTCCAAAGTGTGCATTTTTGATAAGGTTGAAAGTTTATGCACAAGTTGATTCATGTGAGGTGAATTTGAATGAAAGAGATAGTTAATGGTTTCTAAATGCATCATGATGAGAGTACTGGTCGAGGAAGATGCTTTCTAGGGATAACACGCGAGACCAAGGGAGCACTTCAGACTACAAGATTCTCAACAGGGTCTCCAGGGTCGCGGAACAAACCCGTAACCTTTACTTTCTCCCTGCAGCTCGTTCGCATGCAATCATGCGCATAAATGTCTAAACAAGCGCATCTGAAGTGGCGCTCACAGTGGCGTAATTTCAATTGATCATGAAATTACCGTTTCCTTGTCATCATATTCTGGACTGAGTAGATCCATTTTCTCTACTGATCAGCCTAAGCATTTTTCCGGCAGGTTTTATTCGGTTCGATAGTTCTAGCGAGCTTTCATTGGAAATAGTTCCAAACATTCCCCTCAGCAAAATCTTTGCCCTCTGGTAACATTTTGTTAAAAGTAATTTTATTAATCGTGAAGCGAGATGGTTACGCCAATGCAAAGTCCCATGAAAGGTTTTCCTGAACATTTCATCTAAAGTGAAACCGGTAACTGCACATACAAAGTTGCTTAAACGAGTGACCAATCCTCCGCAGGTCAATAATTGCTGGAACGATCATGCCTGCGGCAACACCGATTATGCGGAAAGTGTTCTATCGATGTCTATTCGCTGTACATGTTCAGCTGAGCTACCGATGTGATTTCTGAATAGAAAAGGAGAAAAAGAGAAAGAGGAACAATGTTAGAAGTGAGAATGTCGAGCTTGACATTATCGCATAATAGATGAGTAGGAATTAATATCCATATCAAAAGAGATGCCGCTCTGCTAAAAGTAAACCTGAATTTTTAGATCGGGTATCATTTCTGCTTACGCGGCCTAGAATTTACCTAATTCCTGGCTTTCAATATTAAAATAAGGAAATATAATATGTTTGGAAATATATGTTTGTGGAAATACTTATAATTAAGAGATTCTTTTTATATAATGTGAAATCGATAAATAGAAACGATATTCCTAAAATACCTTGTTGATTAAAGCTAGAATTATATTCATTTTTTTTTTACAATCGACGACTTCCTTTTGTTTCACCTTTAGAAGTTCGAGATTAATATTCCGACACTAGAAAGCAAGTTCCTGAAAATCTATTTGTGTGATTTCCGTCTTAGTTCCGGTTTCCTAGGCAATCAAAGTCACTAGACAAGAAACATATTGCCTACTTGACCGCTTCGTTAGTTTTTCGGTAGCTCGGAACTCGCGAAGTAAGAGTGATTTACGCGCTGAAGTTTCCAATGGGCAAAGTCATCTCGTCCCACGGACTCTGGAAGCGACTCGTTTAATTTTTCCAACAGTTTTTATTTTTCCCAAGTCTAAGGCCATGCACATGTACTCAATTACAGTCAAGGTGATTGTACGCGTCGCATCAACTATACTTTCACTCTTCAAGAAGGAAGTCCTCTTACTCCCCCTTTTTTCCTTTGTGGTATTTTATAAAAGAATAATTTTAATGAGTGATCCAATTTTAAAGATCTTCTTTTATTTAATACATCTTATCAACCACTATATTCATGAGTAGATGTTGATGTCATTATGTTTTGGAAAGTTGTGCAAAATTCTTCGTTATTATAAAAGAAGAAACTCGAAGAAACATTGGCGAAGAAATTTCGCGTAGGCGCGTTGAAAGATGAGCAAAGTTGAACTGATGCATCGAAATCTTGCGTGTAATTAAGGTCCAGGAAGAGAGTGATGACCAGCAGAATTTTGCGAAGTGAGAGTAAAGAGCAGGAATAAAAAAATGACCTTTGCGAATCACGATAAATCAAAAGTGTAATTTTGAAGATGGATCTACTATACCTTAAATTAAGAAACAAAGATAAACTTCAGCTCAAAAGAGTCTTCATGAAAATACATGACAGAGAGAAACGGTGATTGAAAACACTGATTTATTGACAAGGTGTTGATTTTTTCATTCTCCTAGTATTATATTTATTTTATTTTCTACAATGAGTGTGAAAGAATCGATAATGATGTTGATATCAAATTAATTAAAGTCTTTTTTTCCACCACTACCAGAAATTGTATTAAATTGAATATTTTTGGAATTCGGGCATGAATAATCTGCTATATAAATGACTACGAATGATTCAGCAAATATAATATATTCAGCCATTTCATATTCTGCTAGATCCACATTCCACAGCAAATTCGTGTATATAGTTAATCTTCATAAAATGTGACAACCCCACTTGTTTTTATAATTAAATTTACATATCGTAGGTGTCTTAATCCAAAAATTCGTCCATGTGGTCCAGTTTCTTTACAAAAGACAAATTCTCCAGTATGATAGTATTCGTTTGTGTATAACCAGTGATCTAATGTATGATGTGAATGATATTGCCACTCTTACCTCACAGTTCTTAGGACATGAATTTAGTTTGTGTAATTTAGTTACCGGAACTGAGTCTCTTTATTGAACCAAGCCTCATTTTATTATAATTCGGTGCTGTAATATGTAGCATAAAGAGGCGTCTAATGCTCAAAAGAGAGAAAGTGAAATTAAAATGGTGACTCAAACTTTTTAAATATAATGATCGAATATGTCGCTAAATAATTGCGAAACTCCCACTTGCCATTATTTCTATATGGAATTATATTTCTATTGAATATTATTATTTCGTTATTGAAATATTAACATATTCAACAAAACATTGCCTTTTATCTTTTCTCTCGCTGAAAATTATACTCTCATATAGTATCCTGAAGTTATGGGACAGATAGCTTTTGCAATAAATTATCTTTTAATGGGGATTCCTATACAATAATAAAACAACATCCTAGAACTGCAAGCAGTAAATTTAAGTTAGAAGCAACTCGGTAATAATTTCTTAAATGCGCTCCAGCTAATCTATTTTTAAACCCGGAACCAAAGATATCCGGAATTCGAACAAGATAAACCTGCATGGCGTTCAGCGACCTATCACACATTCGATAGAAAGTTAAATTGTTGCAATACTCCTGAATTCTCATTTCTAAGTAAAAATGATTTTTGATAAAATATAACTGTAATGTACCAATCGGCTATAATTTATTCTAGATTTCTAATACATAATTTTCTTTTCATTTGTGAAAAAGTGTTTTTCGGCTCGCCTTACTACTAATTACAAAAACAGTAAATTAATCAAAAAAGTTGCTATAGCGGTTAATTAAGAATCTTTCTTTAAGAGCCTAATTTCCAATCTGGTTTAAGAATTAAGTATCGATAACGTGGTAATAAATTCACTCTTAATTGCGTTTAATGTACACAAATATTTGAAAAAGCATCGTCATGCGGTGATAAAACGAAAGTGAAAGTAGAACTGCTCACTACAAACTGTGAATGAGCACTGAGCTGAGCAGTAGCATTTCCTCGCATCTGCTTCAAGGATTTCAAATAATCTCTCCCCTCCGGCAACTTAGCTCTCATTGGTGCATTCAAATTACCATCACTTCACTTATGTTTCAGCTACCCACTTCGGGACTTTTCTTTAGAATTCTCTTTTGCACTACTATTTGAACCTTGCTTGGGTCAAGATGTAAATATCCTTTTCAGCATTTTTTATCTCGTGGTGTACACTTCAAAAGCGGCAGATGTCAACGTCAAAACATCGCGTCAGAGAGAGCCTCTGGTATTAAAATATCAAAAGTCCCACGATAAGATTTCTTCTTCACACCAATGTGAGAAATTGAGATTATAATTCCGGAAGTAAGATAGAGATTTAAATGCTAGATTATGTACTCCGATGCACTTCTTCTTTAATTAATTTTATAAAAGGAATTTACCTTTTCCTCTTTGAAAAGATATGTTTTTTAGATAATCAACTGCTTAGCTATAATGTAGTTAAATATAAAAGGTATTAGGGGGCGAAATCATAATTGCGTGATCGTGATTTATTAACTTATTCGTCATTTTTCTGTGGCATACTTATAGAAAATGAACAGTAATATTAGAGGAAAAGTACCTGATTCTATTCATAGAAAATCAAAGTATTGAAAGTCGTTCATGCCTTATTAATGGCGCATGCCTTGCCAACAGGACACATACGATCACATGTATTACCCAATAGAAAGTGAGACATGAATATATGCTTAATCTATGTGCATATAATGTAATCGTAAACCTACAATGAATTATTAGAAATATATGTTAAAGAAAGTATTATTTTCCCTATATTACATACTTTAATCCAATGAGAATTTTCATTATAAGATATACGTATAAACACTGTAATGACTTTTATTTTCTCTACTTCATTTCCAGATTTTCTATGTATTTCATTATTTTCTATTACATATTCTATATTTTAATCATATCAATCATTATAACTGAAGTGATAATACCAGCTAAAAAAAAAGTTGAATAAAAAGTGTATCATATTTTGTATCGCATCCAAGGATTTATGATTGACTCGCCTAAAAGTAGGATTTCCAAGCTAATAAAGTAGAATAGAAGCAGAAAAATATTGACATAGGATATTGCTTTTTTTTCCAAATTCGTTATCGGTTGATGTCTACACTGAGAAAAATGTTTGGTGCAACAAAAAATTTTGTTGCTATAGAAGCAGCAAAGATTTTTGGTTGTGCCAACCAAATTTTTGTTGAACCAACCAAAGTTTTGTTGGTTCAAATGAATTTTCTTGGTTCAACAAAAAGTTTGTTGAAAGAACCAAGATTTGGTTGGCACAACCAAACAAGTTTTGTTGCTTCTATAGCAACAAAAAGTTTTGTTGTCCGCACTAAATATTTTTCTCAGTGTATTTAATTTTGTACGCACGCAAAAGCCGTTACCTTTATGAGTATATCATCATGTAAATTGAGACGTCACGTAGCGTTGGTGTAACGGACAGTTTGATGATTTAACACATTGTAAAGCGCATTATAATGATGGTCCACACGCCTCTCGTCAATGTAATTTGAAAGATAATAGTTGTTATCTTCAATCCGAGTGACACCACCCGCATACAAGTAAGTATGTACTCAAATACCTTCTTTCCTGCTTTCTTCAACACTTTCGTACTATTTTATGGCGCCATCACAGATTTACGACTGTACCTGTTACATAATTTTGTAATGTAGTGTTCCAAAGTTAATTGTTACTGCAGTCGCGTTATTTTGAAAAAATTAGGGGTAAAGATTATACTTTAAATTAATTTAGGCCTATAATGAAAGTAGTAAAAATGAAATAAAAATTTTAAAATACGTAAAATCCTACAACTATTCTTTTTTAGTAAAAGCCTTGACCCAGACATTTCTGTGGACTACGGAAAAAAATGAAATGTCTAAACGTAACAAGATCTCCAGTTTCTTGACCATGAAATTTCTCGAAGTCAGAGTCATGACTCTTGAGTTTTTGTACATTCGATATCGCGATTCAGAAACTTGTATACTTATATACTAAGTTGAAACTATCGCGATGTTGAGGAACAGGATTGAACCAACCAAGACCACTTTCACATAACTATGTATGGCGTGTCACAAACATGAGTTTGATTTCAGTATTCCGACAATGCACTTTAATAACGATGATTAATTAATATCGTTTCTTTTTCTGCTGTCGAAAAATAATTTTCGAACCATCAAATGGCCATCAATTTTCAAGTATTGGATTTGTAAGCAGGGGTTTTTGTAATTTACAAAATGGCAAACAAGACACAAATTTGAAGAAAGTGAAGTTTGTTATACAACTGCTGCAAAGACGTTCACCTGCAGGCTCAAGAAAAAATTTTAAGCTGCAAATAACACATTATTTATTAAAGTGTTGAGCTAAGACGTCTTTATAGTAGGGAAAATGGCACAATTATGAAAAGTATAGGATTCTTGGACATAAACCGTTACGGTTACATTATATTATGTTCTCGCTCGTAAATTATGACTTGGTTTGTATAATTTTTTTCTGGAGAGAAAATACGAAATCACGCTTTAAAGATATTTCGTTTTTTGGCAGATACAGCATGTGCTATTTACACGGAAAATCTGGATGGATAGATACATTAAGAAAAAAATAACAGCAGATTTCGAATGAAAATATAATTGTTACCAAAAAAAATCTACCCCGAAGGTTTTATTTCGAAAGTATAGAGGAAGGAAGTATTTACGATTGGAAAATCTCTCATTGAAATCGATTTTCTAGTCGTTTGTACCGGCTCTGCGTTATTCGACATTTATATGTGTATAGTAAGAGTACAAACGCGACTGGCATCAAGGAAGAACTAATAAATAAAGAGCTTCATGATAGTACTTCAGTCTCGACTTCAGCACTTTCCTATTGAAGAACTCGCCTATAGGATCTTCAAGATGTGGGAAAATAAGTCGCAGTCTAAACCCATGACCTTTATATCGAAATGTGTAATTGCATAGACAGGAAGAATCTTCTCTTCCGGCTGTTACAAAACAAAATTTTATATGAGTGCAATATGAATTCCAACCCTTTTTAAATACTCTTATAGATATTCTAGAACTTGATATTTTGTCAATGCCCTTGGCCAAGGAAGAAAGTTCGCCGTTTTTCACGTGCAAAACTTTCTAAGACCTTCGTTTCTATAGCTCCTTTTAAGCTATGGATCGATTATTCTGATTGTGCAACCAAATCGTCGAATAAAAGACTTGGATTAATACTGTTTAGGATTTTGAGAGAGTTTTACGAGACGAGAAATACTTAGAGTATATTCCGCGATTCTCAACAATTATTGCTCTTGTGCACGTGATGTCATTTAATATACATGATTTAGTTGAAAAATATATGTTATAAATCAAATTTTAGATCAGTATAAGGAGAAAGCTTTGATAGAATAATATCCATACTAAAATACTTATAAAAGTATTGTTGTAATGAATAACGAAAATTTATGAAAGTCAAACAGTTGATCTTATCAATTATCTGCGTATCAAATATATCAAATCAAATCTTGATTTATTCCTAGTAAAACAATTAATAGTGTGATATATTTTTCCTTGCAATTAACTGCCAATAAGTTAAATATTAGAAAGCGAGCAGTAGCACCTCGGCTTGCAGATATTATTGTAAATATGTATCAACAATCGTGAATCGTATGGCTAATGACTAGAAGCTGTAGAAATATTGCGATTCTAGAACTCTTCCAGCGAAAGGGAAAACAACGACCTTGAGGGAAATTCCTAAACCAACTGTAGACCAGTTTTTGCGGATCTTGATCTCGCATGAACATAAAGTCGCCTTTTATGAGAACTCGTAAAAGATATCTTACATATACTCATGAGATTCGAATAACGAGAGTGGCGGTTCGAGAGTTTGTTGCCTGCAAGAGAAATTGCAGTCAAAGTTTAATGCTTTTTGAAAATATAGCGATTGCTGCAGTGAAAACTAGATAGGAGATCATTGGTCTAAGATTTATGATATCGTGGAAGGTGTCTGTGTCGCAATATATAACAATTGTTGGATTTAGGAAAACTGGAACGATCCTTATTTTCTGCATTGTGTGAAAGTCTATAGAAGAAGGAAATAGGGATTTCTGAAATAGTATGGTTCAATCTCAATGATAATATCAGGAGAATTGAAAAAAAGGGGAAAACATCAGTGTGATTCTCTTAAATGTAGTTTATAGAATTAACTCCAATATATTCTTTTGATCCGGCGAAGAATTTCAAATGATTGAGATTTAGTACTCGTAAAACTAGAAAAACATGTCACAGCCTTATTCTCTGAAGCAAGTATCTTCAAGGAAAATCAACAACCCCTATTGATAGAGTTGAAAAGAGTTACGACTTGGGACACAATACCGAAGACAGTTTCAAACTCTTACATCAATTGCCAACTTTTCACTTTCACTACAGTTTGAAACGTAAACTGTGCATGTAAAAACTTATGGACACATGACTGACTACCCACATTAGTTAGACTCTATTCTTCACCTATATCTCTTATATTTACATATGAATCAATGGCTGTAGTAGCTATACCGAACCAACCATATAGGTGGGAATGATTTTGGTGTGATGGTCGAAAACTTTCCTGGCATTCTAATTACTTGCGTGCTCGCCGACCACGTACGATTGGGTAACAATTGCTTGATTGCTCGCTTGGATGAGTGGGTCGGATCTTTGCAAGCGTTCACCTGCTGCTTGAAGAGCTTTCATGTCCAGTCTCGACTCTCAACTTGAAATGGACTTTAGAAGAGAGAGTCTTTCACTGCATCGTTCACTTGCCCTGATAATCCGTCAACAAACAAACAGTGTTCGAACGTATACTATACAATATACATATATGTGGCATAGCCTCAGGTGATCGTCGTGAGAACTGAGAACACAGAACTTGCTTGCCAACCTCTCCTGAGGACATAGGCGGTTTCGCCAATTATCGGCTCTTACAATTAGAGTCTACAGGAGGCGAACTCGTCACACTTCAAAGAACAGACTTTATCAAGAACAATGTGATGATAAAAACTACCTCATTTTTTTACTGATGTATTCTTCTGAAATTGGAATTAGAACATTGTTTTTAATTAATTTGAGAAGGCGAAAGAAGTTGCGGCGAGATAATAGACAAATTGGAAGCAAGTCAAGTGGAAAAAGTATGCTAGATTTTTTGGTATTCGGTATTCAGGAATACCAACTGGTATATAAGAATAAAAATCGTCGGTAAATAGATCGCAGGACCCACAATCTAATTCGAATTTCGAAACGTCTATAGATTTTTCATAATCTCGATAGGTTTCAGGATAAACTACCTTTATGATCTTGCTAAGAGGTTTTAAGTTTCACGCCTGTGTGTACAAACCATTAGGTGTTTAGCATAGAACAAAAAGTTTTTATGTCATATAGATACATAGAGAAGCCCATAAAATATTTCACGAACTTTCTTGGACTTTAGAAGTAATAAAAGTAGTGATATAATTATTCAATAGTTTAAATATTTTACACTGAATTATGTAAGACATTTTATGAATCTACAATAGATTACACTAAACTTTAATATTAATTTGTAGACTTCTTAAAATCTGTTCACTCTAATTTAAAAAAAAAAAGTATAATACTATAATCAGTTACTTTCAATGACTATAAATACTTAGAATTTTAAATATAATTATAAATACAGAATTTTTAAAAGGGAGAATTGCCAACCGAGTTCTACTGACAGTTTTTACGAATGGCTGGCTAAAGCATTGCATATCTACTTAGAAGATTCTCTCAGAGTTGAGAATTACTTATCAGTGGAAAAAGCGCTACCTGGCAAGACGTGCTTTACTACTTATTCTCAAGTCTCCCGCAATTTTCTTATCAGACGCAGGATATTTGATCCGTTTTTTTTTTGCATATTACTTCGATTTTGTATATTATAACATTCCGCTATTTTGTAAGAATAATAGCTTTACTTTGAAATTCTAAAGAATAACATAAGTGGAATGAAACTTTCGCGAAACTAAATTAAATTGAATAAATTTGAATGTCTATATCCGCTGAGAAATTTCTGATTTACAAAATTTTATTGAAGACACTAAATGCATTACATTACATAGAGGAATTCCTACTAAACATTTGTGTCATTCAATGACCGTATCTAATGGCATTTCTCCAGGACGTGGATGATTTCTTCGAAGTCATTAGAAGAAAAATATCTTAACGCAAATTTTTCGCATCTTGGATTGCTTTCATAGAGGACTAATCGACCAACTAAGCAAGCGATCAAGATTGAAAGTTTCTCCGAGAGATCAGTGTCTGAAGTACATATAGCCATGACACTGATGGTATCGCGTGTCGTAAAATAGATATAATGCCTTTGTAATAGGCCGTTAGTAAGTTAAATGATATAATGCTAAGTGGGCCTGAATTCCTGATTATCTTTTCAGTTTTCCTGCATATATATGATCATAGAGACGCACGCCTAAGGGAATGAGATTATTTGTTAAGAAAATACGTCAATCATAAATATAATAGTCATTTCGAAATTTGATTATTCTACAATATCTCTTAAAGGGAAAGCGTTATTCAGTATTGATTATTATTGAATTTGTTTTTAGATATGAGAGGTCAAACTTTACCATTTGGGCACTGGAGAAATGTTCTTGTAGATTTTTAAATGCTTTACATGCATTACTAACAAAAGTACCCAGTAAATTACTGGTGCATCTCGTGTACTTAACACCTTTCACACCTCTAATTGAAAATTAATTTCCCTACTGTACTCAAACAGATAAATCATCTCCTGCAAACACATCTTCATGAATAATGCATACCATACTTAATTTTGTAGCAATCATAAAACGTATAGGCCGAGAAAGTAATAGTTTACTTTAAACAGCAGCTGTTGAAGATAATCTTCACATTATTATGTATATAGGAAATAATCTAAAATTGGAGGATCGATGGCAAACATGTATATCTAATACTAGGAATTATTATCATGTTTCCAACATAACAAGGAAAAGTTATCTATTGAATTTTCTCATGTTCGTAACAACTCTTCCTCCTGTTATTTTAATGACACCGCAAAGACACCAATTCACAACAAAGTGATGGTTTCTATGGTTTCCTTCATGTCGCTAAAAGTGATTTCTCGAATGCTTGTTATATGAATTTTTATATGAATTTTTAAACTGTATGTGGTGAACTGCGAGAAGAACACTTTCTTCTTGGTTGATTGACATAAGAGAGAGAACGGTCCGCGGTTTCGGCTGTCGAATTTATGTTTTATTTGTTCAATCTTTTGGGTTTCGTGCTCTAGTAACTTATCAAGGTGGCCGAAATACAAGACCTGAGGCGTTGTACCCATTGATTAAGTATTCCATTCATGATCACTCTGATCAAAATTATAGTTTGTCAGATTTTGAGTTGAGTTTAATTTGTTATTTAGGTATAATGGTTTGATTTCTGCCTTTACTGAAAATTGACAAGCCCTTTTGCAATCAAATTACATAGTGAAAATAATAGAGAGAAATCATAAGTCCAGATTAATGACACTTGTTTGTATCTTGGATGAAAGTCCAAATATTACAGACATCTAAACTCTTTTTAGAAATCTACCAGGGCTGCAAATTGCTCCTTCATTTTTTATTTTCTGAATACAATTATTACAGCATTGTCAGATTTTTTAGTTTGGATTGAAAGCGTTCAAAATTAAATAGTATTGCTCTAGAGTAATTATTGCATAAATTATAATTTGCGCTCCAGAGCCTAGGGGTCCAAAACTGACGTAAGTCAATCGGACGTAAGTCGATTTCTGATGGGAACCCAAAATGTGAAACTCTTCATTGGCATGAAAGTTGAGGAAAGCGAATTTTTTATACACATCAGAGCACTTTCTTTTGTATTCAAAATTGCGAGAATTAAATCTTCATGATGTTAACTTATGTTTCTGCTTTTAAATTGGAATTTTGTAACTTTGGATTTAAATCATACAAATAATAGAAGTACATATAATTTGAAGTACATGGCAGTAAACATTTTTGAGAGAAAATTTGGAATTAGTGTCAGTTATGAAATCGGGGGAATCCCGAATATGATTTCAGAATTACATAGCGAGTTACGTAGACAAAATATTGATGATTAATGATCATTAAAATCAGCTGTTCTAGATCGATAACTGAAAGATACTCATCATGTTGACTTCACGCAAACATAATTTTTAGCACTAGGAGTTAAGTTTGGAGTACCAAGGAGTATCTTGAACTATGAAGTAATATCAGACCTGAATGTGGCAACCTCGAGAGCTCACATACTAATTGTTAGGCAATTTCTGCAGACCGCGTGAAATTTTGGTTCATATCCTTCAACTTTCTCGCTATAGCGGAACAATTACCTTCTTAATGATCCTGCATTTTCGTAAAATATCAAGTGCCTGTATAAGATACTTTTTATGTATTTAAAATATCAGACAAGGTGATGGTTGATTTTTTTTATTTGAACCCGACTTGGCGAGAAAGGCTGTTGAAAAGTGTATCGGCATTATTGAAATTTGATCCACGTTTCTTTCGCTTTTGCCGAAAGTCTGTGCAATCTGCTTGCTTCTTGTCCTTTCTCTTTCTACGAAGAATCTAGAACGGGAGTAACCTTGCTAACGTAACCTTGTGCGTGAACTTCATATAGGTCTCACTGATCTCGTAGTCTATATGTATACATACACAGCCAAGCAAATGAACGAATAATAATATATAGTAAACGGACTGTGTCAGTTTGCCGACTCGTTCTCGATCACTTTCTCCGAGCGATGGCCCGAGTCATGGGAAGTAAAACGGAAATTATAAGCTGTTACTTCGAAAAAGATAAATATGTCGTAGCGTGTTAAGTTCGTTTTTACATAACACAATTATCTAAATTTCCGTTTAATTATTATGCCAAAAATAATTTCATCAGAAATAATTCCATGCTTTTCAGTTTTAAAGGTTTGGTTGACCAAGGGGCCAATCCACAAGGATTAAAATTCTAGGTCATTTCCGGGTTTCAAATACAAATCGACACCCTGATGACCTGATGTTGATTCAACAAAATCATTACACTGTTAGAAATATATTGAAAATTCAACTAAAGTAATTGAAGTTCTTTTTTACAGTGTAGTTTATTGAGTCAACCAAAATTAGCTTTAATTTTGTACTAATTGGTGGATATGTTAAGATAAGAAAGTAAATAAATCATAAATCTAAATCAATATTCTTGTACTTCAAAGAAGAACAGGTTTTTTGAATGAAAAACCTACAAAATATCTATCTCTCTGAAGAAAATGTACAGCAACGTGACTAAAAACACGTATTTTAAAAAACCAGCTCAAGAAATTTATATACTTTTACTTTACATCTTATCTAAAGAAGATTTCTTCATGAATAACTCAAGGAAACTGAGGAAGACTCGAAAAGAAATTGTGCACGGTTATGGTGAATGTGTGTAAGCTGAGTGCGTAAATATGCATGTGTATCAACAATGTGTCCTGGACTCTCCTGGGAAGGTGCTTCCACCGCTTCCACTACTTCCACCACCGTCGATCTGCAGCTTCCACCACCTGCCACTTTTCGTTCATCTGAACGTTCGCCATGGGGGAGGATACGCGCCTATATAACAACGGCGTTCCGTTGATTGAACGAAGTAAGCAACGTTTTCCTGCGCCTAGGGAACCTGAGTACGCGGGCCCCAACGGGCGGCACTCGACAATATGAAATTTCGCCCGAGATGCGCGGTTAGTTTGAAAAATTTGTTTAAAACTTAAAAACAATCAATTTCACTGTGCTTGAGAATTTAAAATTTCTCCATTATCGTCTAATTAATACCTCCAGTGCTTGCGGAATTTTGCTGCTTATCGTCCGCCGAATAACACGTGACATCAGTTGATATCTCAAGAAAAAATACTCATTAAACAACATAGCAATATATAAAGAAAGTAGATGACCAAAACAAAAGAAAAGTGCAAATCCAAAATGTTTGAATGGTTTGTCAATTAATTCCAAGTAAATAGATTGTTGCCCCCTAATTTAATTTCCAGATATTGTTCATCAAAATGTAGAGTGACTTGTTGTTTAAATACCGCAATATTTAGATAGTTCTCTCATTGTTCATCTTGCAGATTTTGATTAAAGTTTTTATTTCCCTGAGTATATTTCTTGTTTCAACAATATATTATTAGATGTTGTGCTAAAGTCACGTGCTTCACGGCATAAGAGAATGATGACCTGTTGGAGAAAAACTAGGGAGATCAGGCGGACGATAAACATTGCAAAAGGGTTGAATGTGGTCATTCAAGAGTAAGGAGACCTCGAACTTGAAGTGGCGCGTGACTCCGTTACAATCGATGTTCTTGTAATGATATTTTTTTACTTATTTTTCCTTCGAAACTGTTCCCAGGCTGCACTAGTCGTGCTACTGCAGGCCGTTCTAGTGGCGAGTAAGGCATTGGATCAAACTCAGCTGCAGTCACAGTCACAGCAACAAATAGCGTAAGTTTCATCAATTTCTTTCATTTAGGATTTAGTAAACTTTGAACCATACTCAATCTTCATTTGGCAGATTATAAAATTCACTAAGTACCTGATCAAATTTTAATATTTTTTATTCTATACATTATTCCAATATTGTCTGTATAATTTATACGAATTCATAATAATGATTGTGAACTATAGTAGTTATTATAATTATATCATATATTATTACTATAATTATTACCATTCCCGTATTCAATAGAAATTTCAAAAAGTTGTAATCTAAAGTTAGAAGAATAACAGAAAACAAACTACTTCCGAAGAGAATTATAATTGAATTAATCAGAGTAAGTTGTAAAAATAAATGATACAACTTATCATTTAAAACTATCATGTACTTAAATGATCAAAATGAATTTTCCAGATATGGTACAGTGGCACAAAAGAGGTGGGGAGGCCCAAGTGGATTTGGCGGCGACTCTAGTGGACCAAGTGGACATGGGGGTGGCGGCTATGGAGGTGGTGGTGACCTAGGAGGTCACGGGGGTGGATTTGGCGGTGGAGACATCGGAGGGCACGGAGGTGGTGGCTACGGAGGTGGAGGAGGTGGCCACGGGGGTGGATTTGGCGGAGGAGACATCGGAGGGCACGGAGGTGGTGGCTACGGAGGTGGAGGAGGTGGCCACGGGGGTGGATTTGGCGGAGGAGACATCGGAGGGCACGGAGGTGGTGGCTACGGAGGTGGAGGAGATATCGGAGGACACGGAGGTGGAGGCTACGGAGGTGGAGGAGATATAGGAGGACACGGAGGTGGTGGCTACGGAGGTGGAGGAGATATAGGAGGACACGGAGGTGGTGGCTACGGAGGTGGAGGAGATATCGGAGGACACGGAGGCGGAGGCTACGGAGGTGGAGGAGACATCATTTCAGACAGTGGACATGGCTCCGACAGTGGATTTGGAGGATCTGGATATGGCGGTGGCGGTGGTGGAGGTGGAGATGACCACCACGATGATCATCATCACGATTCCGGCTACTGGAAAAAGAAACTGATCTGGAAACCAGGCTGGAAAAAAGTCTGGAAGTCAGCTAAGAAACAAATCTGGAAGCCTTCGTGGAAGAAGGTTTGGAAACCAGTTTGGGAACCAACTAAAAAAGCAGTCTGGAAGGAAATTCAAGTACCGGCTTGGAAGAAGATCTGGAAGCCAGTCTGGAAAGAAATCCAAGTGCCGGCATGGAAGGAAATTCAGGTGCCAGCGTGGAAGAAAATTTGGAAGCCAATCTGGGTGCCGATAAAGGTACCAGCATGGAAGGATATTCAGGTACCAGATTGGAAGAAGGTCTACAAGCCAGTTTGGAAGGAGATCAAGGTAGCAGCTTGGAAGGAGATTCAAGTACCTGCATGGAAGAAAATCTGGATTCCTGAATGGGTCAAGGTTGGAATCCCCGGACCACATAAGTTAGGAACTGATGACCATGGATGGATGTACACCAGTCACGATCTTTGGAAGAAGAAGTTGATATGGAAGCCTCTTTGGAAGAAATATTGGAAACCTGCTAAGAAACAAGTTTGGGTGCCGGATAAGAAGTTGGAGTGGAAGGAGGAATGGAAGCAGATCTGGAAACCAGCTAAAAAACAAATCTGGATTGAAGATAAGAAACTGGCTTGGAAGGAGGATTGGAAACAAATCTGGAAACCAGCGAAGAAGCAAATCTGGGTACCAGACAAGAAATTGGAGTGGAAGGAAGCCTGGAAGCAGGTTTGGAAGACAGAAAAGAAATTAGAATGGATTCCTGATAAGAAATTAGCTTGGAAGGAAGACTGGAAAGAAATTCAGGTACCAGCTTGGAAAGAAATCTGGGTTCCAGCATGGAAGAAGATTTGGAAGCCTGTTTGGATTTCAGAGTGGTTCCCTAACGAGGATCATCATCATCACAAGAGTTCCGGCTGGGAAGATCGTAAAGATGCTCAAGGTCAAGGAAGTCAGGTGGTTCCATTGAGCGTTCAACCTCTAGATAAACAAAAGACTCCCGTAGCTCAACAATCAAAACAGCTAGCAGGTGAAAATCAAGTTCGTTGGGATAGGTCCCTTCAAGTTAAAGAAGAACTGCCATCCATTACTCAAGATCTGAAGCCACCTCCTCTGACAAATCAAAAAAGCGAATTCGCTAACTTCCAATTCCCAAGTCAGTGAGGTGTACGTGCTTATCCCTGATAAGAAAATCCTGTACAAAAAAACCCCGTAAGAATAATGTAACATAAGCCACTGTACATATTAATTTTAAGGCATTTAAGACGTATGGAGTTAGATATTCCTGAGCACTCGCTACTCGACTGATAGATCCCATTTATTTTTTGATACCCATGGGAATCTACTCTTTGTATACGTTGAACGTTATTGCTTTTTTATATCGAATTTTTGATACACGCATGTTGTTGTTGTCTTTCTACTGTTAACTAATGCCGTTACGAATAAAATTAATTCATATTTTGTTAATTACACTGTTACTTTCTTGATTCCTTATTTTTTCTTCCCTGACTTGATTTCTAGTTCCTGGTATAAGTTCTTGTATCATAAACGTTTAATGATTCCTGATTATTCATGATGTAATCAGACCGCGAGCGGAATTTTTCCAAACTGTCGCACGATACGTGACTCTGAACCTGGAGAAAGTTACATAGGATCAGTTATGGACTATGGTATGAGGGAAACGATAGGTTGAAGCTTGACCACGGAGAAAGTAGATTCGACACCCACACTCGCCACAATGTGTAGCATAATTTAATCTGCAATATTAGATTGCAGCTAACCACAAGTGTCTTCTTGTGTAGCTACAAGCGTGCAATCGCATGCCAAACATTAGTTAACTTTGTGAACGTAGCTCGACAATTTCATACTTGACGCCTCGTAGCTCAAACATCATCACCATCCTCATCACAATCATTATCATTATCATCATCATCTTCATCTGTATTATTATCGTTCTCCTCAAAAGCAAGATTTCACTTCTATATGTGTCATGCAGTGGAGAACGGTAATTCATAAATATTTTTTATAGGGGAGAATAAACATGATTCGCGAATTTTGCAAAGTCCACTATTTTTACATAATTGTTGCGTTAAAATTATAGAAGAACAATATATCTTTAGCAACATACACAAAATTTTCCTACGTTCTACTTAATTCTGTTCTTCACATCTTCACTTTTTTACCTCTTACCTAAACTTTTCCACTCAAAGCAAATAACCCGCTGTTTATCTTTTCAAATTTCAAAACCTGTAATTGCAACATTATTCTTTTATTTATGTACTTCCTTTCCTGTTTGAAAATAATTTGAAAGTGAGAGTTTCCGCATAGCGATGTATACTTCCTCAAAGAAGATATAAAAGAGACTGGAGAAATAAAACTAGTAATATAAAATAAGTGAAGAAATGAACGAACTTATGTGAAGGTAGTGGCATTTAAAGTCATTCTATCATTTTTTCTCTTCTTGGTATAATAGCAAGTATTAAGAGATAAATACTAACATGGCGAGTCTTAAAAAGTAAATAATCTTGCGATAAATAGACACAGTGAAATTAGTCTTGTTTTCATGAATATGATTAATAAGCACCTTCTGTCATGTTAATAGATGCCTTCACCAGTTTCTATCACATGTACGGGTGCGTTGGATTCAAGCATATAATATAATTGCTTCAGTGAAACTGACATCAAGATTATGAACGCGAAGAGAATCGCTCCTTGCTCATCGTGAAATAAACTCATGTAGCCAGGAAGTTAAGTGTCACGTGTGAAATTCTCACTTTCCAAGGGAGCATCCGCAACGCTTGTCACTCCAAGAAACTTTGATTTTAATTTGTTACACTTTATCTATTTTCAGAACAGAATTTAAAACAGAACAATATTTTACAACTAAATTTATAATATTTCATATATCATAATATACAAGGGTTGAAAAACCTATTATACAAATGCCCGTTAAATTGCTCTCTTCAATTGTACTATAAAATAACTTTTTCTATAAAACATAAGAGTATAAAGTCTATTTATATTGCCAAGTTGTCCAAAGGTCATGGTGAAATGGGTCCATTCAACGGCTTTCATGCTGTTATATTGTATCTAATCAAGTAATCACTGTTATTATTGAACAGAGCAATTTCAGCGAATAAATGATATTTAGAAGTTATAGAAGCTAACTCGCGAAGAATTAGCTTTATAGATAAATGATTTTCATTTCAAGTTTAATCAACTGCATAGTTAAGTTTATAATTTATAGGATTTTTAAAAATTGTGTAGTGTCTCGATGCTTGGATGTCTGTTCCTATATAATTATATAATAATACAAAGTGAAATAATAGGTAATGTTGGAGAAAATCTCAATTTCTATTTTATGGCGATATGAATTTTTATCAAGTGAGCAATTTGCCAATTTGAAGAGTATCTAATCAGTTAGAATAGCTGCTTATATATGCATATATTATATATATATACACACACACACACACACACACACAAGTATTTCCAGTAAAGTATCATAAATTTATTTATGAATGCCTTTATCTGCCTTCCTTATTCTGAAATCTTCTTTGTATTCAATTGTGTGTGTAAAATATAATTTCAAAGCATTATTCAAATTCTTATCATTTTTGCACTGAAAAGAATGAGTGGTTGACGTCCAACATTTATTTTTAGTTATTTTAAGAACAGTTAAACTAGCTTAAAAAGACCGGTATAGAAATGATTTTTTATTGAAAGGGGAAAATCAGAACTAAATTTAAAATCACGTAGGATATACTTCACTTCATAGAATCATATACGCTTGTTATGAGCAAATTGTAAAGAGGAATTTCGTTATTTATGAAGAAATTCAGATATTTTCGAAGAGTATCACATATACGAAGAAAAATATAACCCACTTCGTAAATTGACCACTTCGAAATCAGCTCCTGTGCTGAGAGATACATTTTAGATGTAAAATTCCGGGTTTCTATTCGAAAAGGGTCGTAATGTAAAAGAATTCGTTCAACGTGCTTACGATTTGATTGCATGCGGAATACTAAATTTAGATGACGGTAAAATAAATCTTAAAGGTTTAAAAAACTTTGTACAAATGTATGTTGCAAGAAAGTTGAAAGAACACGGAGGAAAATGAATATTAAAAAGTAATATCTAGCTATTTAACTATGGGACGACTATCTAGATATTTAGATATAATATCTTGATATTAAAATATATAATCCAAATATTCTAACATCCAATATTTGAATATCTGGATATTGAGTTTTAATATCAAGATATTATATCTAAATATCTGGGATAGTCGTCCCATAGTTAAATAGCTAGATATTACTTTTTAATATCCATTTTTCTCTGTGAATGTTTAATATTTTCCATATGATAGATTTAATTTTGACGCAAGTCAATGTAAAATATCTGATTTAAATGACACAAGTGACATGCAGGAAAGAGTCCTATAACACAAAAAGTTATTTTTGTCGAAGGTCATGGGTGGTACTGTGATAAGATCTGAAAAGATCAAATGCAAATAGTTTTGTCCCTGTCTATATAAGTTAAAGTCGACACCAGTTTCCACATTAGTGCATATGACTCGAAGATGATACTCGGAGTAATTTTGCTTATAATCCTCTTGGGTCTCTTTTGTATTTACGATTGCAAGAAACCGGCAAACTTTCCACCTGGTGTGTATAAACGGAAAACTCATGTCATGAATCTAAAATCGGTTATAATAGATGCATATGCATCCAGTCGGTGCATGGTGTAATAATATCATCATAAATTATTCATATCATTTGTCGGCATTAAAATCCTAAAGCGTAGTGAATCATGCAATGTGAAAGTCTAATCAGTTAATTTTTGTGTTTCGAATGACTCAATATTAAATTCTTGATCAGGTCCAATATGGCTGCCACTGGTGGGGTGTTTTCCAAAATATCTAATCGCGCGGAACAAATATGTTTACAATTACATGGCGCTTCAAGAATTTTCAAATGCATATGGCCCAATTGTAGGAATGAAGTTTGGAAAACAGAAATACGTTTTAATCTCCACACATGAGACTGTGAAGAAGGTGCTTCTCACCGATGACTTGAATGGCCGACAAGACGGTTTCTTTTTCAGAGTCAGAGCTCTTGGGAAAAGAATAGGTAAAGAATATTAAAATTAGAAAAATATATTGAAAATCTTGAACACAGAGAAGTCGACAGGAGAAATTGGAAACTAATGGAGAATTTCTTTTCTATGTATAGGGGTTTTATTCAGGGATGGCAACGAATGGTCTCAGCATAGAAAATTTACGACCAAGCATTTGAAAACTTTCGGTTTGGGACAGGTAGCCATGGAAAATAATTTAATTTTCGAATCGGAAAGTTTGGTGGAGTTTCTTCGGGACCAGAGCAAAGCTGGTCCTGTTCCAATGCATAGAGCTTTTGATATTGCTGTTCTCAATGCTGTTTGGACATTGTTCGCTGGGCATAGATTTGACTACAAAGATCAAATGGCGTATGACATTTTGGAAGTGGTACATAGAGCATTCAGGTGTGTATTACATTATTTCAGAGTTTTAAAACCTAATTATAAAATAAGAATGTACTATGTACATGATAGATAGATAAATTAATGACTAAAGTCATTAATTTCCTACGAATACATGAAAGTCAGAATTAATTATTGTTGTATCCTCTATGACTACTAAGTAAGCAGAGGCAGTATAAATGTTAAGAAAAATCTTCAGTAATTATCGTAAATTGTTTAATGTTCATGTGGAGTTGATGATATTATGATAATCAAGCGAGTGAATAGTTCGTATATAATTTCATGTAAAGTGTAAGCACAGATAGCTAAAACATTGCATGATGTGAAATTTTGGGCTTGCGTAGACTGACGGACACCTTCGGTGGAATCTTATCTCTCATGCCATTTCTTCGCTTTGTGATCCCGGAATTATCAGGATACAAAGAACTTCTTAGAAACTCTAAGAAGCTGTGGGAATTCATTGGCAGGGAGATTAATAGCCACGAAAAAGACCTCAAGAAGGATCAACCTAGAGATCTTATCGATGCTTTTCTTTTGGAAATAAAAAGTCAAGAGACTTCAGACCAACCAGTTGATTCAATTTTCAATAGTATGAATTCATTATAACTTATATTATAATATATAGAAATATAGAAACATATAAATACTTGAGATGAAATGATATTTTAGGGGAAGAATTGTTAATTCTCTGTTTGGATATCTTCCTGGCCGGATCTAAAACAACAACGGATACTCTCGGCACAATATTTGCATTTTTACCTCAACATCCGGAATGGATTGAAATTCTACAAGATTGTATAGAGAAAGTCGTTGGGAAAAATCGTGCACCTTGTCTTTCTGATCGTTCTTCATTACCACTAGTGGAGGCTTTTCTAGCAGAGGTAATTTTATCTATAAATTTATAGTATAATAATTGTTAATAATGAACAATTGTCGCAAGTAAATATAATTAATAATTTGTAATTGGATACTGTAATTAGCGAAAAGATATTTTAAAGATAATATATTTGAAGAAGCTTAAAATGAAGTGGCGATAAGATCACTGATGGATTTCAGTACGATTCGTTCTTTACGCGGAGATATATAGTTTAAAAATTTTCGGACAGACAATAAATCCCTAAGTGAAACCAGAGATAAAAGGCATATAATGTTTACACTATTTTCAGTGTCAGAGGTATCTGCTACTAGCACCTCTGGGTGTCCCTCACAGGGCCATGAAGGACGTGATGCTCAATGGCTACCGAATTCCTGAGGTGAGCAATTAGATATTATTGTAACAGGCATATATCCTCTTAAACTTTACGTTCCTGGGTGTGAAAGCCGCTGACTCTTTTCCGTGATCCCAGTAACCAGCATGACTCCGAACTATCATAATAAAGAATGAAATGTTATGTGTAATCATCGTCGCTTTCAATCGCCGCTTGTCAGGAAGATGAGAGTTGCGGATATGAAAGCTGTAATATGAGAATTTCGAACTATAGTATTTGCAAAAGGATTTCTAAATAAAAATACAGAATGATAAATTAATTTGCTGGAAGTTATGCTTCAATAAGAAATTTATTGTATATGATTCTCTCGCTACTAAATTGTTAAAGAAATCTGGGTAATTTCTAATACTGCTTTCTTTCCCTAATGCTCTTACAAGACTAAAATTTCTTTATTTTTACTCATTACAGGATGCGGTGATCCTCCTAGATTTTCACAGTGTTCACAATGACCAAACTTGTTGGGAAAATCCGGAAAAGTTTTGCCCCGAACGTTTCTTGGACGAAAATGGCCAGTTTCGACAAAATCATGCAGCTGTGCCTTTTGGTCTAGGTAATTTCTGTACAAATTATACAGTAATTATTGAAGAAATTGTGTTCATGAATAAATATCTTAATTATTCTTGTATATTTTCTTTAAATGTTTGTGTAATCATTTTAGGGAAAAGAAGATGCTTGGGAGAAGTACTGGCTCGTGCTTCTCTTTTCATGTATTTTACTTATGTAATACACCACTTCAATGTCGACATTTCTCCGGAACACGGTGCTCCAGATGTAAATGGTTATGACGGATTTACAATCTCTCCAAAACCATATTATCTCAAACTCTCCCCCAGGTCAGACAGGAATCAGAGCACTAAAGAGACGAGATTGTGAAAAAGTAGAGAACCACACGTATTTTTGACGTCTTTATATACTATGTACATGTAACAACAAAATGCGTCGGTAGGTCTTCTCAAAAGAGTGCAGACGACTTTCTCATGTATGACCAAGTACGATTCGACTGTCCAACTTGTCGAACAACACTTTTATTTACGAGAAAGTGAAAGAAATGAGAGGACCAAGACTTCATTTTTAAGATAAAAAAGTTAAAGATGTAGATTGCAAATCATACGAGCGCTTGTGCTTTTAAATATATTTATTCAATAATTTATTCATTTTTATTGTATATAGAATATTGTATAGCATAGCTAGATGATAGCTAGTTGAAATTATCTGTGCAAATGAAATACTATAAGTTATATGAAAGAAATAAAAGAATTTTGACATACACTTAAAAATAATGAAGTAAAAGTTAACAATTAGCATAAACTATTTTCTAGTTTTATTTTCATTCATTGTAAAAACCTCACTGACATAACAAACCACATAGCCTATTTATATTTATATTACCATTTCGGAAGCCTACACTGACTTTTACTGTTTCTTTTATCTTAAAATTCAGCGTTTCGCGTTTATGAAACGAGATGAAATTCATTTATGCAAAATAAATTCAGAACTTAAACAAATTAATTTACACTGATGGGATGAGAGAAAGAACGTACAATATCAGAAGCAGAATAAAATTAGCAGAATCTATGATTGAAAAGTTCTGAACGTTCAAATGAACGAATTTTTGTATTGATTGTATTTGTAACCACAAAAAGTTTTTAAATATTAAATAATTTACATTGAAAATAATAAAGAATTAAATAAACTTGTAATCCTGATTGTTATTTTTAGTTGGAACAATATTTCTGGATAAAATATAATTTAAAAAAAATATTTCGTTCATTTGAACTTTCGAAACTTTATTCACATCACAATCTAGAATTACCAACTCGAAAAATGAATTGAAATCTCACTGTAATGAAGATCAATAAATAATTACATTAAGTATTGTTCAAGTTTTCCAAAAAAATAATTTGTCTAAAGAGATATTCTTCTTCCTAGTTTTCTTCAGCAAAATGAATTTGAATCAATATATTTCTGTTGTGTGAATAAGGAAACAGAGAGAAATATAGATATCGGTATAACTAACTCAGGAGGGTTGTACAATTGTACATGAGAGAGTCTTTGCAGTGAAAACACTTTCTCTCACGTGGATGCTTCCATTTAGCGGATACTCGTTTATATACGAGAGCACAGCAACTTACGTTTTTAACAACGTTATATCTTCAAAGAGAGACACAAGAATCTTTGCATAATAACAGAATCTCACTAATTGTGTAGGAAGACTCACTGAACTGATCGCTATCCATATTCTTCAAGCGGATGATGAAAGTTATTTAACAATGATAACTATTCTAATTATTGCATGATACTCGTAAAAATTTTTAATCAAGACCTAGTTACGAGTCAAAAGTGATAATTGATAAGTATTAAAGAAGTTAAATCTGGACGAATCTGTTTCACGGAGAAAATTAGCATTGAATCAAGAAACTACTGTTTGAAATTCAGACGCTACAATTATTTTATTGACGGGTTTCCTAATGAACTTAACAAGTCAATAAATAACTTGGGTTTGATTTAATGGCGATTCTTTTCCTTTCACACGTAAAACAGGTTTTCGGCTAAATAATTGAGACGTAACAGCTGAATTTTAATCTTTGGGGTAATAAAACATGAGCACATTGAAATATGATCGTCAAGAAGTATAAAAGTCGCTCAAGATCACAAGATTGAATCTTATACCTCTTATAAGTCAAGAGATTTTAAATTCAGGGGAAAGTTGGAAGAATCTCATTGGCCATTGAAGCCTCACTCAGGTGCCATCGTTTTGATAAAACTTGCCATAATTCGCGAGTTCACTTGACGCAGCAAGAACAATAGATAAATTCACTTTTATTATGGGAAAAATAGCTGTAGCTAATTTATAATTTGCTCACGTGAATTAAGGTAGGACGTAACAAAGGTTTTCTCACGGGAGAAAGATTTAATAGTACAAAAAGTTGGAGAGTTGCTTGCTAAAGTGTTTAGAGAATTGTTTTAGAGAATTGTTTAGAGATAATTAGAAGAATTTTTATTAAAATCTTTACAATAATCGAATTTATGATCACAAATATTAAGATTTTAATTCGAAATTGGGAATTTTTCACATATTTAAGAACTAAATTTCTTCTTTCGTGGTACTAACATAACTTCGTAAGGTTTAGGAGAAATAGTTAGACCTGATTCAATATCTATACTAGTAGGAGATTGACCAGGAACTGGTTTTATATCAAAACGCTGCAACACACCAGCGAATAATAGAAAAACAGCCGATCTTGCCAGAACTTCGCCAGGACAACGTCTCTTTCCTGAAAGAAAAGAAAAGAAAATTATAAAATGTCTTTAAAATGTATTTTACCAAAATATAAATGCTTACCTTTTCCAAACAAAATCAGATTTTCGTCTGTCTGATGAACACCATCTTTCATAAATCTTTCTGGATTGAAATGCTTTGGATTTGGAAAATATGTCTCGTTGTTATTAATACTGAAAATATTAATTAGAACAGTAGTATTTTTGGGTATAGTGTAGCCTGCCAATTCAGTGTCACGAAGAACTCGACGTGGTCCAATTAATGGTGTTATTAACCACATTCGTTGGCATTCGGTCAAAACCGCTTCCATGTAAGGTAGCCTGATAAAATGTTGAATCGTCAATTTTAATGCATCTTTTATGTAAAAACTATATGCACCATGAGAAAATAAAAAAAAACATGACATAAATAATAAATATACTTCGACTTGTCGTTGACTGTTATAGTTCTATCTCCAACAACTGAATCTATTTCTTCTTGTAGTCGTTTTTGAACATCTTGAAAAACAAGTGCGATGAGATAAAGAAAATCTAATGAAGTTGCTGTTGTTGTTGTTCCAGCAAGAAAAATATCAACGAGTATCACAACTAACTGTTGCTCTAGAAGAAGAATTAAGTATATTAATCCATTTTAACGTAAAATTAGATTAGAAATTAATTTGCCTAAATAATCATGTTCAATCCTAATAATTTTTTATATTCTACCATGAAAACCAGCAGAAACTCCTTTTCCTGAATACATTTCATTGAGAAACATGTCTATTAAATCGTTATCGTTTCCAGGTACATAATTTTTCTTATGCTCTTCTATTGTAGCCTATAAAAGAAGTTTTTATTATTGAATCATATGCCAGTAATGAAAGATTCAAAATCCAAAAACGAACCATTAAAAAATCTTTCAATTCCTTGTTAAGGGTGTTAAGAATATTGTATCCGGATGCTTCGGGAGCTATATGTCGAATCCAAGGAATAGCAGAAAGAATCCCACCAGCCAAATTAAAAGCACGACCGCGACGCTCCATCAAATCAATAAAATATTGCAATCTATAATTTTTATCAGAAAATTATTAAACAAGATAAAATATAATCCAAAAATGAAATCAGTTAAAAAGGCATTCGTAAAGTTTATAATGCAAAACGCTATAAATCAAAGACTTTTATAAAAACGGGTTTGAAATTGTTGGAGGTGTGTTAAATCTCGTTGGGGTGTGTAAAAGGTGGGGAAAAACTTCATTAGTTGAATAAAACGACCTTCAAGTCGGATAATGTCATTTTACAATTATTGAATATGTATAAATTTTATATTTCCACACAATCATAATAACTCAGTAATACTCGTTGTGTTATATATGCAATTATGCATATTTATAATTCATTTCGAGACATGTTTTTAATTTACTTAATATCAAAATTAATAATTTTTCTGATTATTAAAATACATACTTTTCCTCGTCATCAATTCGTTTTCCTGTAGCCAATGCCCAAAGAACGTTAAGTACAGCAGGTAAAGTAATTAATTTCAGTCTTTGAACTCCACCATTATTCAGTTTTGACAGCATTTCCGCAAGTTCATCTTCAATTAAATCATACATTTTTGTACGTCCAAATCCTAGACTTCTAAAGGAACGAACAAACCAGGCACGCATTTCCCTCCATCCCGGTCCATCAGTAAATGTCATTCCTGTCGAAAAGTGTTTTGTTAATTTATATGTACAAAATAATTCATAAAATGTTTAATATTAATTTCTAAAAATTGCAATGCATTTAGTTCTATTAATTTCATTGAAAACGTACCCATTCTCATTCCCATATTTCTCATTTTTATAAATTCATTCCAGGGTCGGCCATCAAACTCTTCACTATGCAAAAGAGTTTGAATTGTTTCTTTACCACACACAGCCACCAAATTTTGACTACCGATACGCATTCCTATTACATCGCTTTTATAGCGACGCGACATTTCCAAAATTGCTAAATGTTGGCCTCCATATTCTCGAGACATATGTTGAAAATGGTGATGATTGCCAATTATCGGCCATGGATAGGGCCCTGAAAAATAGAATTAGCATTTAGTTTACTCTTTAAATAATAAAAATGAATAATATTTGAGATTTTCAATACCTGGAGGAAATTTTCTCTTTTTTTGGCTGGTCCAAGTGACACCAAAAATCAGTATCACGATCGAAATGGCAAATAACACTTCAATAAACATTTTTCTGGAACTACTAAAATTTTTATCTTAGATCTGCAGGTCTAACAAAGTGTCGTTATAAAATTTAGCTCTAAAATTCATTATTTGCCAATTTAAAAAGAAGAACGTTTATGAAATAAAATTTCGCAAAATAGTGATAGACGAGCAAAAACTTTTTTCAAACTAAAGGTCTCTTCTTATGAATTCACCTGTTTATAATCCGTGCAGATCTTGAAGTAAGGAGAAACAAGATACAAGTGATACAACTCTCTGTTTGATAATGAGCTTATTATACTTTTATATTCAATTCAGGTAAGTAAATGCGATATTATTTATTCTAAGTGCTATAAAAATTAATAGCGGTAGGGGGTAAGGATATCAACTGGTGATTCGAAAGATAAATGAACATTATTTCGAAGAAATATATACCGTTGTATCATTATTATGCAAAACATTATTTAAAACTGAAAATATACCTTCATATCAACATGATATTGCGAGATATTGTGGCTTAGATCGATTTTGGAAAAAAAATTTTGAACCTTACATATCCTTCTAGTAAATTTCATGGCTTATTTTTTTCCTGAGCAAAAAAAGTTGTGTATCCATTACCGTTTTTTAAAGAAAGTAAAAAAACTACATTTCTCGAGAAACAAAATTTAATAAAGATTTTCACTTCAACTTACTTCTAAAGAGAAAGTTTTCAATATTTTTAGAATAATTTAGATGAGAATTGGAGAAGTTATAAGGGAATTTTGAATAAGTCCAAAGCTTAAGGTTCCTAATTTTTGAAATTCTACATTTATCTTCAATATATATATATAGTAAAAATACATAGGAAATTATAAAGAAAACAACATTAATTGTTTATAGATATCTTTATTAAATGTTTAAATGTCAAACATAGAAAAAAACAGAAAAAGGAGCTCCTGTTTCTCCAACGTCAAGTTTCATACAACATTCTGAAACGATTATACATTTGCCTTTGCGTTTGTTTAAACAAAGTGGGAACATCCTTGAAGAAACCAGATTATAAATAAAAAAATATTATTTCATCATCATCGAAGTAAGAACAGCCATACCATACAATTTTATATGGAAAAAGAGTATTTTTTTCATTTAAACATTTAAATGAATATTTAAAATTCAATAAAATCTTATTATTTTAATCGATTTCGCTTATAGTTAAAAATAATATTCATCATAGATTTTCAAGCGAACTAATCGTTTCTTTTCGAGGCACGAGTAAAATTTCATAAGATTTAGGAGAAATTGTAAGTCCTGGAACAATATTTACAGTTGGAGGTTCCTGACCAGGCACTGGATGAAGTTCAAAACGTTGCAATATTCCAGCAAATAATAAAAAAGTCGCTGATTTTGCCAAAATTTCACCAGGGCACCTTCTTCTTCCTAAAAAATGCAGAATTATTATCCATTAGTAATTATGCAAAAGTGGGTAGGATTAGGAAATCCTTCGGAAAATATTACTCATTACAATTAGCAATAGACGATGCATTTCATAAATGCAGAAAATTTCCATTTATATTTTATTTTCCTATTTATATTCTTCTCGTCTTCTTGGATTTAATTACCTTGTCCAAACAAGATCAAGTTGTCATCAGATTGGAATGACCCATCTTTCATGAATCTTTCTGGCATAAAAGCAGTAGGATTTGAATAACGATTCTTACTCGTATTACTACTGTAAACATTAATAATGATAGATGTCTCTTTGGGAATAAAATAGCCTAATAATTCAGTGTCTCGAAGAACTCGACGTGGACCAATAACTGGTGTGACCAAGTAGAGTCGTTGAGATTCAGTCAAAACTGCTTCCAAATAAGGCAACCTAATCAAAAGAAAATCTTATTTAGTTACCTTTACATAACACTTGCAAGTTTTAGATCTTAGAATCAGAAATATTGTAGACTTCAAACGACCGAAAAAAGAAAAAAAAAATCTACAAACTTTTGTTTATCACTAATTTCTGGGAGCCTTTTTCGACCGACAACATAATCGAGTTCCTGGTGAAGTTTTTTTTGCACATCCTGATGAATAAGAACATTCAGGAAAAGAAACTCTAAGGTGTTGGCGGTTGTAATAATCCCAGCAATGAAAATGTCCAGCAAAATTAGAACCAACTGTTCCTCTAAGGAATATAGAATTCGTGTGATTAAAAAATTAACTTTTACAAAAGAAACTATATACATTGTATGAATACTCTACCAGTGAAACCAGCTGAAGGACCTTTTCCAGAATACATTTCTTGAAGAAACATATCTATCAAATCGCTTTCATTCCCAGGCACATAATTTATTTTATGATCCTCAATAGTCTCCTGGAATTAAAAATATTGTAAAGCTCGAATTTTCAAATAAAACTAATTACTTCCTATCTTCGAGCAACCTTCTCATTACAAACCATTAAAAAACTTTTAAGCTCTTTGTTCAAACTCATAAGAAGATTGTAACCTGATGCTTCAGGTGCGATATATCGAATCCAGGGAAGACTTGAAAGAACTCCACCACCCATACTAAATGCTTTTGCTCGCCTGTCCATTAAATTAATAAAGTACTTCAATCTGTGAATGAAATAAAATTGATTTTTCGATTAGCTTTTCAAAAATCTTCAAGTAAAAGATAATAAAGGTAAAACAACTTTAATCACCTCTTTTCGTCACTAATACGTTTCCCTGCAGCCAAAGTCCACAAGACGTTGATAACAGCATTTACAGTTACCGGTTTTAAACATCGAACGCCACCTTCTTTTATATTTTCCAAAACTTCTACGAGCTCTTCTTTAATAAGATTATACATTTGACTTCGACCAAAGCCAAGATCTCTCAATGTTCGAACAAACCAACTGCGAATCTCTTTCCATTCTAGACCATCTGACATTGTAATTCCTGAAATTTCATACATGGATTAATCAGAACAGAAGAAATTGTTATTATTTTAATTTTAAATTAAAAAACTTACCTTTCCTCAACCCCATGTTTCTGAGTTTTATAAATTCGTCCCAAGGTCTTCCATCAAATTCTTCATTTTTCAACACTGCTTGAATGGCTTTTTGACCAGATACTGCTATCACATTATTTTTTCCAAGTTGTAAGGCTATTACGTCACTATTATAGCGATGTGACAATTCCAAAAGCGCTAAATGTTGACCACCAAATTTACTTGACATTTTACGAAGAAGTTGCAAATTCCCGATCAATGGCCAAGCAAATGGTCCTTCAGAAAGAAAAATTCATAAAAAATAATTAATTTCTGTTTCAAGAAATTTTTCTGTTCGACATAAAAATTCATTTTTCAAAATACTCGCACGTTAGGATCTAATGATAAAAAAAAGCTAATAAAAAAATTAAAATTTCCCTTACCTGGTGGATATTTCTTCTTTTTCTGATTGCTCCATGTAAAATTAATAAATAATAAAACACTTGTAACTGTCAGTAGCACGATACTAATCATTTTTATTAGGTCATGAAGTTTCTTCGGTTAATAGAATAAATTTAGTATTTATGTTAATTATCATTCATTCAAAATTATTATAAATATGATTATTGATGTGAGATTAACAGAACTCAAATTCACAATTAAATGTATAATTGCAGTAGCGAAAAAATGCTGCCTTTATTTTTTTTAAAAATATACGCAAAAGGTTTTTTTAATTAAAAAAACTAATTCGAAATTAGTTTTTCAAGAAAAAAAACCATTTATTATGGTTTTATCCGCTCTTACAGTTCTTTTAGACATAATTCTCGGTTTTCGGCCCTCTACACTGAGGAACGTGAAATCTACTGACTTACATTCATTACGTGACAATGAACTCGCCATCTGTAGTCCTTAATTGTTTTATTATGTCTAAGGTGACTTCAGTACTTCTATTATCAACTTAGCCAACAGTAGCATAAAAATTTCTAAAGTTGTCAACATACTTATTACATTATCTTCAAGATATGATAAGAAAATCATTTTTGAATAATCCCATAAACAACTAAATTACTTTTTTCTAGACTGTTATTCTTCAAAATAAGAAAATTATACCTAATTTCTATTTGTTTTACTTAGAAGATTCACAATTTGTGAATTTTATGTAAAGAAGATAGCAAGTTTAATTTAATCATAAGATTACGATTTTTTATGTGTTGATTAATTTCTTTAATGTAAAATAAATTATATTGTATAAATATTTGTTTCAAGCATATAATTTAGTATATAATTTACAGTATTGCCATTTTCCGGAATGTATAGGCCTTCTTTAATTAATTATTGAATTTTATTATTATACACTTAATTAATTATTGTATTCAATTAAAATAAATACGTTTAATTCAATTTAAAAATGTAGGGAAATGTATTCACTTATTTTATATTTTATCACAAAGTTTATTTTGTACAGATTCATATATATATATATATATACAGTTTCAGAAGAATAAATTTTAAAATATCTTTAAATATTTCCTATTTAGTTGATAATTTATATTTCAGACTGTCTCGAAGTCAACTTCTTTACGTGGTTTTTTCCTTATAACTTTTTTTCCTTTAAAGTTTTCCATTTTCCTTTTCTTAGCTACCTTCTTTTTCTGTTGTCTGGCAATCTTTCGTTTAGCAGCCAACTCTGGATCAGTGATAGTCTGGAAGTGGTCACAATAATTTAGTATCAATATGAAACTTCAATTATTTATATAAAAAAAGCCAAAAAATCAAATAGATAAAACTAATTACCTGCTGCTTGCGAGATTTTTTCCTTTCTGCCTTTCTAGTGTCCATTTTTTGTTGAATTAAACTCAATAATTTAAGGTATTCTTCTCTATCCATCTTTTTCTTTATCATCCCGGAGACTTCTTTTGCTAATTGTCGTAAAGGAGCATTTGATTCTTCAGTAGTTGTCATTTCTCTTACTAAAGGCGACAACAAATGGTACAAAAGAGGTTGTAGAATTTCTATAGGAATTGTAGCTACTATTCCAGCTATCCATTTGAAAACTGCAAATCTCTAAAATAAAAACAATGTACAAGTATTAAATTATTTAATATTTAAAAAAGTTTCCAGTGTATGAATTCGATTTTCAAAAGCACTAAAAAATAATGTAAGTATTTATACTTAATAAAATAATTAGAAATGCTTACAACAGAGACAGATTTTGGAGACTGAGTCACTTCCAAGTTCACACTTCTTCTCATTTTCTTAACCATCCAGAGAAGTGATAAAAGACTATTTTTAACAGTCTGATTCGTATCTTCCTTGCTTTCTCCAGTCCCAAGGTTCTCAACATCTATGGATTGCAAGAGTCTCGCAATGAAAACCAAATTCTTGACTATCTGGTCTGATAATTCTTCCAATGTCATATCTGGATATAACTGAGCGATCAAATCTAGTGTTAAGCTTCTTAAAGTGTTAGAGGGATCAGAATAAATGTATCCAGATTCTGGAGCATCATCTGGATTTTTCAAAAGATGTTCTACTTTTTGAGTATCAAGAGCAGAAAGAATAAATCCAAGTAGCTGACTCGCTGCTAGTCGGACCCACAAGTGTGGATGAGCTAGCAAAGATTGACTTTGATCTGAAAGAAAAAAGATTAATTCTTAAATGAGTGTACTTTTTTTAAATTGTAGATTGCGATCATGTTAAAAAATATATGGAACTTACTGGCAAATGAATGAACATGATCCTTGAACTTTTCATTTTTTAAAAAAGCCGTACAATTCGCTGCCAACTTCAGCAGTACCTGTAGAGCAAGTATCAAATGATGGTCCTTCAATCTTTCTGGGTCTTTTATATTATTTCCAACTTCTCCAGGGCTTTCAACCAAACTTTGAACTTTCACAAATTGACCTGGCTTAGAATCATCCGTACGAGCATAGAATTGCTTCAATAAAAAAGGTAATACTTCCTCCAGTCTTGATTCGAAACTTTCAGCCTCAACAAGAACAAATATTCCGCAGAGTTGAAGAGCCAGACTTCTGTGCGTAATCTTTTTATCCTTCATCCAGGTCATGACAACATCGAAAAGTTCGTTTCTTTGATTATTTGGAAGACGCTTTATCATCTCTCTGATACATTTTGCGGCAAGTTTTTTACAGGCAGAATCCTCATCATTTATAAGCCTGACTCCTACCGAAACGAACAACATACCGCAGTATTTCATGAGTACTTTTTCCGGAAAACCTGTGACAATGCTGTGAATCATTTCAAGAACACTCATTCGACCTGGCTGGAGTTCATAATTGAGTTGATTAATGTAGAACTTAATGTGAGCTTTAAGTTTAGTGCCGAGAGGATAATCTGTGAGATATGAGAAGAAGACTTGTCGAGATTGTAGTTTCACGTGATCTAATTCTGAAGTCACACTGAGTACCGCTACTTTTTTCATGACATCGTGCATCTCGTGAACAATCATTTTACGACTGATTATCGCCCTGAGGAGACCAAAAGCTGTTGCTTGTCTTTCACTGTCGTGAAGATCTTGCTCAGCGTACATTATCAGTAGTTTTAGTTGATCTGCACTTATTGTAAAATGCTTTACGCTTCGCAGAATAACTGAAGTGCATTTAAAAGCTGCCATCACTAAATCGTAGTTTTCTCCTTTGCTTAAACCTGCCACGGCGTATTTGTGGAGAATGCTGAATATTGAAGAGCAGATCTCGGATATTAAATTATGAACTGAGGGAAGGTCCATCTTTAATATCCAATTGAGACATTTTAGGGCTAATGTACTTATCTGAAAAAGTAGAAAATTCGAATTAGTAATTCTACAATCAATAAACATTTATATAACACTAATTTAATTAAAAATTACCTTCACATGTTGAGACTTCAAACTCTCGTTCAAAATCGGTACAAAGGGATCCAAAAGCGGTTTGAAATCTAGTCCAGCAAACTTATCCCTCTTCAAAAATGTGTGATTCAGTTCCAATCCAAATTCAACCAAATAATGAGCATTAGTATTTCTCGTTTTTCTTGCAGAAGTTTTTGCACCCATTCTATTCTTCGGTTCCGGTTGTATAATAAAACAGTCAGTTACTTGACGTGATCGAGATACAATTTCTTTTTCACTAGGTTTATTCTCCTTTTTTGATGGAACAAGGCTTGGAATACTTTCCGAAATTACACCAAAAAGAAATATTAGCATTTGCCTGGTATCTATGAATTTATTGTCCGCCAGGCCCACCGAAATCTGTCTCAAGCATTCCCCAACTTTATACAATGTTTTATGTGAATGTGTATTTGCAAGAACTTCTTTGAGAGGCATCATGATATCTATCAGACATGATTCACTGATAAACTCTGCCATTATGTGAAAGATGGCGTAGCTTTTGGTTGACTTAGCCTCAGATGTATTCTTCACAATTCCAGCAATCTCTTTTTCTTCAGCAGTTAACCCGAATAAATCAACTTTACAGACTGACAAAATGCTTCTTAAATTTTTATTAGCATATTCGGGTTTTAAGAAAGGCCTCAACGATTCCAAGACAGATTGAATCGTGAAAACAAGAACATGAACTTGAAAACCTTTTGTCAAAAGGGTGTTCGTTTCTCTCAATAAATAATGAAGATACGCAGGACCAAGAGTAACCATAATGTTCTTTAGAATGTCTCGAGTTGCTCTTCGAACCGATTCAAGTTTAGATTTCAGAAACGTGCAGAGTTTCATGAAAATACCAGGAAGATTGGAATCTAACATTCGCTCAGGCAATTTTTGAAGAAGCTTGACAACTGCGAGAGCAACAGGAACTCTCATTAATTCTTCCTCTTCTCTTTCATCGCCAGTTCTTTTCCTGTTCACTTTGTGACTGCTTTCATGATGAGTTCTTGCAACAATTGCTCGTTGTAATTGTGGCAAAAGTACCTTCGAGATACTGAAGACAAGTCTTTTTGCCATGTAGTTAGAAAGCACTGTCTCTTTTTCCATCACTGGTAAATCGCTTGGTTTACTAGTAGAGATTTCTTCAGTCTCTTCTGCAGGTATGTCATTATCTACTTCTTTTTCTAAAGCTTCATCAAGATTTTCTTCTGCCTCGAGCTTATCAATATCCTCTGGATTCTCTTCATCAATCACAGGAGTTGCTTCTAAATTAGGTACAAGACTTTCCTTTAAAATGAATGACTGCTCAGCTTCTAATGCAGGTTTAATTTCCTTATACTTCGAAAGATTGAAATGAAAAGCATCTAAAATCGCCACAAGTAGCCTAACAAGCTGTCTCTGGAATTCAGACGAACCTCTCAGTTTATCTAAGTAATGCTTTAAAATTACTTCGTACTGATGCCAAGGTAACAATCGACAAACAGTTCCTACAGTTTCGATAGAAGCGTCCACAATACTATTTTTGTTTACAAAATCTTCATTACACAAATAAGACGAGGCAAGAGGCAGAATAAACTGAGTTAACGTCTTTGGATTCGGCGCTTTCTGAAGTGTCTTAGCCACTGAACAGAATTTCAAAAGTGCTCGGGCTTTTCTGTGAAGCTGCAAATGTTGCATATTCTCGAAAAAGTCTACTTCAGGATCGACTTTGTTAGCTAACTGGGATAAATCTCGCAAGACTGGATGAACTTCCGAACACTCGAGAGCCATATAACCCAAAAAGGCTATGGACTGAAGTCTCAGAGTGTCATTTTTGCTTCTTAAACTCTTCCTCACCATTTCCAGAATCGTGTCATCTATTATATATCTTCTATCAATCGGATTTTCTTTGTGATTCTCTGCCAATTTTTTACCTACATCTTTCAAACATTGCCCTGAACTGTCTCGAATCGCTAAATCTTTGTCAGTCTTCAAAAAGAAGAAACAATTGTGGATAACAGCAACTCCAAATTCGAGAGAGACTTCATTCTTTTCAATAAGAGAATGGATTTCCTCGAACGTTTCCAGTCTTTTCTGGTAGTCTGGCTGATCAACCCACTTCACATCCCAGGAATTTAGAGCAGCTAATAAATTGTAATCTCGAATCATCCTTTCTCTGATATTCTCTGATGACTTGCTGGCGATAATATTGAACAACTGTATTAAGTTTCTTCTGGGAAGAACGCCAAAAATGCAACTGATCAGAGGAGTGAGGATTCTTATATGCTCTTCAGGATTCTTTACGTTCTTGATGAGATTCGTAACCGTTGTGAGAAGGTCGACTATCGTTTCTTCAGACTCTCCCAAAGATGCCTTTTTAACCAAAATAGGAACAATCAGAGACAAAAGTGTATCACTTGTTGTACTGTCAGAAACAAACTCTGAAATTCTCGATAGAATAACAAGTTCTGACCTTTTGACTCCCTTATTGAACTTCTTGATCCTTTCCAATTTTCTTTTTGCGTATTCTAGAATACTCGTGACATGAGGAAGAAGAATCGCAGATCCGTAATTTATTCCCTTTGGTAAAGAAGCCCAATTCATTTCCAAAATATTCGAAGCCACAGTATTCAGAGACTCTATCTTTTCGTCCACTTCCATTGCATCAGGATCTTGATTTACTTTATCATGGTCCTGAAGAGTTAACATCTTCTCGATCATTTCGAGAATCGTGTTTGCAACTGATGGATGAGTTTTAGGTCCCAATAACAAGCGCATTACGTAAATCAAAGGCGTAAAGGTCTCATCATTTTCTTTGTGTTTTACAAGCAGAGAATAATATCGAGGATTTTGACTCCAGGCCAAGAACATTTTCAATAAAGGAGTGGGGCTGTGAATACCTTCCAGAGGCAATTTTTCAAGCCAGGGGAATACCGCAATGTCAAATACTGAGTCGATTTCTGAAGTAGTCCACTTGTAATTCTCAAAATGAACAAAGAATCTTGCAAGAATGTTGATGCAACTTGACCTCACGTTTCTGATTGATGTTAAGAATCCGGAATGAACTTGATCCGATTTTTCGAGAATTCCTGTAACCTGAGCTAAAATGCAGATTAGAATTCTTAAAAGATGAGGCAGTAAGTTCTCCATCATTTTTCCTCCGAACTGTTCTATCAAAATCGCAAGAAGATTTACTGCGCTTTGAAGTCTCTTTGGTGGTATGACATCACTGAGATCGATTTTATTTATCACATCTTCAACCACTTGTTTCAGATTGATACTTCCTTCTAATGAAATTGGAAGACGATTTTGGAAAGGCTTGAAAGCCATCTGAACAAATGTAAACATTTCCTTTTCCTCTGCACCTGCAAGAAATCGAAGAATCATCTTTCTACGGTGAATTCCACCTGCTTTACCTCCGGTTCTCATTCCGACTCTCATTGTCATTTTTGCGTAGATGATCCTCATCAAAATTGGAAGCAGACCTTCGCGATGATCTTCTTCAATCATACTGTCCTCTTTAGTTATTTTAAAACGAGTCAACTCGTTTTTCAAGTGCTTTTCGTCAACGAAATTGTTTAGATGTTCCTTATAAGGTAGAAGATATTTATGTTTGTAGGCGAATAGACAATTCAGAGCAGCTTTTTGAATTTCTGAATTCTTAGATGTTAGGAGATCCAAATAGATTTTGAACATCTCGGGTTCCCTGTAGAGAGATTTTGGATTTACAACGTTGCTGAAAACTTGCATCTGGGCAAGGAGAAGCTTCACCTTGTTTTTTGATTGAGGTTCTTTATTTTCAGTTTTCTTTTTATTCACTTTCATTTTACTTGGTTTTTCTTTTTTTCCTCGATCTTCTTTCATATCTATATCTTCATTCATGTCTTCAATTTCCTTCTTATCATCCTCTTCTTTTGTCTCCTCATCCTCCTTGTCTTTCTCCTCTTCCTCCTCCTCCTCCTCCTCCTCCTCCTCATCGTCTTCTTCAACCTCTTCAGAATTCACTTCCCTCCATTTCTCAATATTACATGACTTCCCATCTTCAGTATTTGATTTAAAAACAAACTTTTCTACGAAATCTATAAACAAAACTGTCAAGTCCCGATTCTTTATCTCTGAATAATCTGGAAAATGAACCATAGATTTCCAGAGTAAAAGTTTATAATTCTCATAGTCAACTTTTTCATCATTTATACAAATTCCGTTTTCCAGAGAAGATACAACATCACAATTAAATTTCGAATTAGAAGAACTTGCAGCTTTGCTCTCCATCGTCAATTGGGAGAGAAATATTGGCCAAAATTGTGGACATTGTTTGCTTGCAAAAGTAGCTAAGATCTTATAAACTGGTTCCCAGAGGAGTGAAAAATTCAGGTACAGATTGCCGATTAAATAATAAAGTGGCACGTCATAATAAGACGGATCTAAAGACTTCAGTGCGTGACTGTCGAAATTCAAAGCATCCAAATGCAATAATTTATCTCTGTATTTATGAACCGTAGCTGGTTCATTTTCAGCTAAGTAGATAAGCTCAAAAACATCTTTTCCACTATTTTCAGTTTCAATTTTGAGACTTGCTACATCTTTAAACAAGAAAAAGAGATGCGTTACAGTTAAACGAGTTTTTGGATTCTCAGATCCTAGTTTTTCTGTCAAAAATTCGTGTAAGAAGTCGAAGGTTGTCTCGTTGATGATGTTATCACAGAACTGTGATTCATTTAAGTAAGTTAAACTCAAGTCTAGTGAGTTTAAAATTGTAGGTTGATCCTTGTGCTTTTTAGTTAACTCCAATAAATTAAGATTAGAAGTGACAAACTCGTAAAAGTCATCAGGGCTTAAAATGTGAACTGCAGAATCGACTGCTAGTAAAAATGTAAAGAATAGTTTATTGCTTTTCTCTGAATCAGATTCTTCGATAATCTTTTTATAGAGGGATACTACACTTTTTAATAAAGTGGATTTAAGATCGTTGTCTAAAGGACTTAAATGAGGAAGTATCAATAAAACACGGAGAGCATCTTCAGAGGGTTCATCATCTATTGTTCTTAAGTTCTTTAGTAGAAAATTCCTATCAATGGTTTGATTCCGAACGTTCAAGTTAAATTTGCACCATTTTCGAAGCGAAATTCCATTTAGGGAAGGAGGAGCTTTTTCCTTGATTACCTTCGCGAGTAAATGCAAAACTTTGCTGCTAAAATCTGGCTCAATATTCATTTTAAGCAAATGCGGTAGAACCAAAGATTCGAACGAGGTAAAAGGAATCAATTGTTCAACGATTTTCAATAACAACTCCGTATGTCGGATTGATAAAATTCTCAGTACTAGGTAACTTCCAGTTTCTTGGCTTAGATTTATACACGGAGCAAGAAGCAAAGCTGTAGAAAGTTTGAGTACTTCTTCTAAAACTTCTACGTTATTTTCGAAAGTTTTTACGAATCCCGCAAATTTCTTTGCGACTGTCACTGGATCTTTAACCATTCTTCCACCTTTATTATTGACGATGTTATACATGAGACGAAGAATAAGTATCATGGGATCTTCTCTTCCTGGACATTTTTGATAAGCCAAAGAATTTGTTATGAATTTATCAGACACATTTAACAAAGAAGTCCACAAAACTTCGCACTTTTGATAGTGAATTGTGTCTAGAATGTTTTTTATAATTTCGGTTAAAACTTCAAAGAGCAGACTCTGATTTAATAACTCGTCATTTAGTGATTCGAGATAAAGGGTAAGTAAATCTTCTGCACAAGAATGGAATTGGTTTGATATCCCAGAAATGACCTCGAACAACAATCTCCCACAACCTGGGACTCCATTCTGTGTTTCTTCTAATGCGCTCAATACCAGATTTAGAAAAACCTTTTTGTCTTTTACTTTTCGAACAACGAAAGAGAAACTTTCAGCAGCGAAAGCGTTTATATAATGCGGTCGAGAATCAGATAAAAGGGGCAGAAGTAGAATGAAAACTTTATCCACATTTCTTATTAAATATCGCCACAAGAATTTAAATAAATAAGCTAGGGCTGTGAAAGTATACTCAAGTTGGTCAGCATCCTTGGTATGTAAAAGATCAATGATAGCCGACAAGAATTCTGGAAACTGTTGGTAGAATTCATGTAGTAAGTCTCTTGACACTGCAACAATTAACCTGTAAGTATTTTTTTGAAATTAGAAAGAGAAATGAGTACTGAAATGTCTCAATATAATTGGAAATTAATTATATTTAGAGGATTATACATTTTGTATGATGAATTCAAATTACTTACTCTAAAACAGTTTGCTGGCAAAGAGGGTCTTTCAATTTTAAATATTTCATTAGCGTATCAAGCACATGTTGCTTGCTATTTAGGAGTTGCGGTAATGTAACGATGTTTCGCAGTTCCTTTTTGAGGCTGCTATAATTTTCAGAAAGATTAAGGAAATTCCATTTCTGAATTGCTTGATAGAAATGGGTTTCCTCATCAGTGTCGTCTTCATTTCGGTGGGAAACTCGATGGAATACATCAACATCGATTTCTGTTACTCTCACCGAAAATGGCTTGTGCTATAAAATAATTACATAAAAATGTAGACTGAATTAATATTTTAAGAATTGTTGCCATGTTTCGTGATAGTGTAAATATTTAATAAATCAAAAAGCACAATTCTAAAGAGTACATTAAGAGCTTTAGCACATTAATAAGAGCTGTAAATATTGCAGCATATAATATTAAAATACAAAAACAATCTGAACAGTACTAAAAATTCCAATAAAATTATTCGTGCATCATTATTTAAGTGTATATAAATGGAGTTAGAACTAAAATTATAAGAACATAATGATACAGGGTAGAATTAGAAACCTTTAGTGGAAATTGACTTACCTTAAAAGTATTAGTTTCCTTGTGACGTAAAGGTTTGTTCTTCATCTTGCTGTTTATTTAACACACGTTTTTTCCATGAATAAGTCACTCATTACTTTTTGTAAATTGTAAAATTAAATAAGATAAACAATAGTAAACAGCACAGACACAGCACCAGCACCGCTCTAGGTAATATAACCTACAAAAATCACGCTTTTCAAAACCACATGGCCGCTTTTAAAGCTTTGTACATACAGTCATAATCGCAGGTAATCAGGGTTGCACACATAATATACCTTACGTAAATTACATGAGTATTTTACGTAAGTTACGTACGTATATTACGTTGAAAACATTAAATTCATATGGAGTGGGGGTTTTTCTACGTATAATACGTAATTTACAAATGTAAAAAACTTGGTAATATACGTAAAAATCCTCAAGTTACGCGTAACCGTGCAACCCTGCAGGTAATATTGTGTAGACTCGACATAAAGTTAGCATTCATACATGCACATGCATGCATATGTATGCATATGTGTATATGTATAATACATGGGTGCTTATCGTGTTTATTTTGAAAACGTTATTACGGGATTTTAAACAAAATTGTACTATCATTTAAACATCTTTAAGTGAAAGTGTAAGTACAAGCAACATTATACAGTCTTAGATTCATGAAATGTATTTTGGAGTAGTAGTTTTTTTTTTAAATTCTGTGAATAAATAAACCTAACCTATATCACGAATTTTTGAAATCAATTGTTTCTCAATCAAATTTTTAATTGGAAAAAGACTTTTGTCGTCATTTCATGAATAATTTGTATTACAGAGTGCTTCTTGCATAATAAAAACACCTATTCCTAAAAAAAATGTCCAATTCAGAAGAATCTACTCCAAAAGTGGAGTTCAAAAAAAAAATTCGAAAGCCACCACTGAGGAAGAGGAGACCCTCTTTTGAGGAAGACTTTGAGAAGGACGATGAGGATAATTCCTTAAGGTATTTACGGTACAATGTGCTAGAAAGTTCTATATTTTTTTCGGAATTTAAATTCAATTTTATGTTTCATTCTAGGGAAAAACTTGAAGAGTTAAAGACCATTCAAAAGCTTCGAGAAAGAGGTCTAGGAATACAAATTGACGGAGATTATTCAGGAAAACAGATATCGTCTGCAGAGATAACGGTAAGATTTAGATGAAGATTATAATGAGTATTTTTAAAGCAACATTTGCTGGTTTTATAAAATTGGGATAATTTTATATTGGAGTTTTTAACTGCTTCAATAGTGTATTTTTTTTTTGTTCCAGGCTGATCCATTTAATGTAAAGGCGGGAGGAATGGTGAATATGGCAGCTTTAAAAAATGTAAATTTAAAGAAGGCAAATGATGCTTACGATACAGGAATAGGAACACAATTTAATGCCGAAACGAATAAACGTGACGAAGACGAAGACATGTAAGTTTATATCAATCCTATATGTAGATACTTGCTTTATGAAACACTATTTCGGAACGATTTAAAATTTATACGTAGATAATTGGACAAAAAATAATTTTTACTTTGCTCGTATTTTAAACGACACCAGAAAAGGCCTTGTATGGATGTAATTTTTTCTTTTATGTAATTAGAAACATCTCTTTTGAAACTCTGCATTAATTAATCATTTTTTCATTCCACAGGGTGAAGTACATAGAAGAGCACTTGTCTAAGAGGAAACACAATAACAAAGATGATTCGGAAGGCACTTCAGGAAATGAGCAAGGAACCTACTGTTCACCAGAAGAAGCTGCTCTTCAAGCAGTTCCAGATCATTTACGACAAAGTTCTGCCTATAGAAGCGAGGAGATGCTTTCAAATCAAATGCTTTCTGGCATCCCTGAAGTCGATCTTGGAATAGAGTAAGTACCAAATTAAACAAGAATCACAGATTAGAAAAATAATGGTAGCATAGTTATTTCATTAACCTTTAAATAACCAACACAATTTTCAATTTTTCAGAGCAAAGATTAAAAACATTGAAGCGACTGAAGAGGCAAAACTAAAACTTCTTTGGGATCGACACAGGAAAAAAGATGGGCCTTCACAATTTGTGCCTACAAACATGGCAGTCAATTTTGTCCAACACAATAGATGTAAGTACTTTCTGCCTTTAATTTAATAATAAATTTTAAGAATTCAATTAATTTTCTCTTATATTATAGTCAATATCGAAGATGCGGATGTTCAAAAAAGCAAGCAACAGCAAGAACAAAGAAAGATTGACGTTCCAAAAATGACTGCAAAGGAAAAAAGGAAAGAAGCTGAAGAGAAAGCAACGGATGATTTTCATTATGAGAAATTTAAAAAGCGATTCCGAAGATTTTAACGTTCTACAAATAAAAAGAGAGATATCGTTTTTTTAACGATTTCTTTGTATATTGTTGTAAATATTCTGCACTCTCGTACATTAAATATACTTTATTATATTGGATAATTACTTTACTTAAATAATTTATTTATATTCTCGTATTGTTTATTATTTTACACTACGAGACAAAATCCAATTTTTTATTTGATACAATAAAAATATTTTATTGATTTTAAAAACTACTTTTTAAAAATGTTTATTTAATTAGCAATGTCTAATTTAATTAGTATACTGTCAGAAACGGGAATTTGCTTTCTCATATAAAGAAGCCTCAAAGGGACAAGTAGTTAAACCTATCAAGGACAGTTTAATCTCTATTTGTCCCACCTATTTAATTTATATTACTACAACAACATATCTCTAATTTTAAATTGAAATTTATTATTCCTATTAATATTTTCACCTACTTTTAAAACACAAAAGTTGTCAAATGGAGTAAATAAAATATGTAATAAAAAAATAGAGCAACAAAACTTCATCGCTCTTATCTCAAGATTTGTGATCAATTATTATAATAGGTGACGGCGATTCTGTAAAAATAGGCTTGGCATCCGTGACCTATGAACCACCCCATCAGCAGGGCCGTAATATTTTTCTAAGGCGCCCTTGGTTCACTTTAAACACCCTCTGAGCTCTGAATTTAAGTACTTTCCAATATCTACAATAAAGAAAAAAATTGTAGCGAATTTAAATTGAGAATTTTCAAGCTTAGTCATTTGAATCTATGCTGTTAAATATTACTCGATTTTGCTCTAAAAAATCATTTTTATCCGGAGCAGCTTTAAATTTTTCACAGCCCTGGTCATAATATGTATTGCGACGCCGACGTAACGACGCTATATGTGTATGTGAATGTCGAACACACATCTAAAGGTTCTCATATGTACTTTTTGTTAGCTTGCTAGTGGAATAGTGGATTGCAGCTTCTATATAGTATTGAGAATCGAGTGTGGGTCTGTTTCTGAATTTTTTAAATCGGGAGTGTTGTTTTCGTTGGAGTAATGGATGCCTGTGGATTTGTTACTTGTGGTCCAAACGAGGCCCTTGTCGTTTCAGGTAAATTTTTTCTAAGTTTCCCCATATACAGCTGGCTAAAATTGTGTAGTTGTCACGCTCTAAAATTCTGTCGTAGACACGCAATTGGGAGGAGCATCATATAGTCTCTTCAATTAATTGATTCCTGGAACAAAAAAGAAAAAATCGATCAGTAATATAGCTTTTTGAATTTTCTAGGACAATTGAAATTAATTTGGATCATAAAGAGTTTTTTTAAGGTATTCTGGATAGAAAACATTTACACGTATCATAAGTATAAAATCTGTCATTTTGACATGAAAAGCTTTTTGAGTAATAAAGCTTTTATTGTAAAAACAATTAATATTATTATAGTTTTTGGATTATTTTTCTAAAGCTGCTCCAAACAAAATTTGGAGTATTGACACTCACAAAACTATTTCTGTATTTTGATGATTCTAAACAAGCTTTCACGATTCATAGAGTAACAAAGTTTGTAATATTACGTTTTTAGTTTTTTAAATTTATACACTGCAAAGTGAAATTATTTATGTTCATCTCTTGTGAGTGGATGGCTTGTTTCAGATTCGAAAACAAATTTTACATAAGAAAAATAATAGAATGTTAATTAAAAGAATATACAATTCGTTTTCCATTTTTAGAGTCGGTTTTTCCACTAAGCATACAAGATATGATTCATAAGTATGCTTGCGAGTGTAATTACAAAATAGAATTGTATTTTTCAGAGTTTGAAATACAGAATGTAAAAGTCTGAATGGAAGAAGTTAATCTGTTTAAAATTCAAATATTCTATATTTTAATTATAATCAACGAAACATACAGGACCATTCTTTCTGAAAAAGATATTTATTAATCTTATCTATTGATTTTCCAAGCTTCATAAACCTCTGCTTACAAAAATGAAAGTACTATTGCGTTTTTTAAATAGTTAACATAATTTTTTTGCAGGATGCTGTTATGGCAAACCACTCTTAGTCCCTGGAGGACGAGTCTTCGTCTGGCCAATCGTCCAACAAGTTCAAAAGTAGGTTTAAAAAATATGGTTAAAAGATTTAAAAATATTTACATTGTGTTGTCGAGGGAAAAATACTTTTTCTTTTACAGAATGAGCGAATACATTTTTCTGGTCGCACAAAGTGTAATGAAAATAGTGTTTCAAAATTAGTTTAATCTTCAAAAATAAAGATAATTTTATTATTTTCAGAATTTCTTTGAATACAATGACACTACAGGTCGAAAGTCCCACTGTATATACATGTCAAGGAGTACCGATATCAGTGACTGGAATAGCACAGGTAAAACTTGAGAAAAATTACAAAGAAAAAAATAAACTTAAATTTTTTAATACCCGATTTCAACTAAGAACTAACCATTATTTCAGTTATTTGCATCTTTTTTGAAGAGATGATTTTCTAAATTACTTGGACTTCCATTTTTTGCTATAGAATTTTATTCAAGATAAGTCAGACAAGATGCTAATTCATTCTGTAATTATTGCTGATAGTATTTTCTACATGTACCTCGTTTCTCGAACAAATTAAAATAAAATATTGATTTATCTTATCTACATTTACTTTAAAAACTTGTTTATATCTACAAAAGCTAAAAATAATAGGTAATTTAATTATTCAGGCGTTTCTATGTACTTTTTAATTTAAAGTTGTTTTCTTTATTAAATCTTTTCGTGCACATATATCTACTTAAAACAATGGAAGACTATATGTATATGAAGTACTCTCAATTTATTGTTTGAAAGATAAATATGTTTTACAGGTGAAGATTCAAGGTCAAAATGAAGAAATGCTTTCAACAGCATGTGAACAATTTCTTGGGAAATCTCAGGATGAGATTCATAATATAGCATTGGTCACTTTAGAGGGACACCAAAGAGCAATAATGGGAAGCATGACTGTAGAGGTATTAATTTTTGGATTATAATTACAGACTTCGAACTTGGATTTATGGGAATATTGTAAATCATCATTTCTTTGTTTAGGAAATCTACAAAGACCGGAAGAAATTCAGTAAAGAAGTTTTCGAAGTGGCCAGCAGCGATCTTGTGAACATGGGAATTACAGTGGTTTCGTATACACTGAAAGATATTCGAGACGAGGAAGTAGGTGTCTTTATTTTATTGCATTCTAAATTGATCGCCTGCATAGTAATTGGAAGTCACAATCTGTAATAGAATAGAAATTAGTGTTGATATTTAGATATTCGAGAATGATTTGTTTTTTATTTTTTTGAGAATCGCAAAGTCTCCATAGAAAATTCTACCAGACCTAGTTACATTCATTTATTTTATCATACGAAACACATTTTGATACAATTATACAATCAGTTTGTTTTGCTACTTACAGGGTTCGAAGGTACGTTCACTTATTTTATTTGTCAATAAAAGTATCTACTTCCAAAACCCTGCCAAAACTCCTATTTGAGGCAAGAAATATAGACTGTAAAACAGGATGTTTTACAAAGAAGAATTTTTAAAGCGGTTCTACTTCTTTTGTAGCGAGACACTTTTATTGCACGTTTTTGCACATGATTTTATAGTTGTAATATAATGTTACCAAGAAAAAAGCTGCGCTATGTGAATTAAGGCACAAGGCACAATTTTGACACGGAAAACTAGATGTATTTTTAGTTTTAATTATTGAGTGTATTAATTCTAGTGATTCATCCTGATCCAATCCGAACCTTATAAAATCAAAGATCCAAAAGAAAATCAAATCCAGAAAAATGCAGACCTCACTCCGCATAAAATATTCCAAATCAAATTGAATCCCATTCCTAAAAGCCTTTTTGGGTGTTGGTTTAATATTTTCAAAAATAAAATTCCAAACTAACTTTTTATGAGAGATATTTTACTTTTAGGGTTATTTAAAAGCCCTCGGTATGGCTCGAACAGCTGAAGTGAAAAGAGATGCTAGAATTGGAGAAGCTGAAGCTCGTCGCGATGCCCAAATTCGAGAAGCAATTGCAGAAGAGCAAAGAATGGCAGCCCGCTTCCTCAATGATACAGAAATTGCTAAAGCTCAGAGAGATTTTGAATTGAAGAAAGCTGCTTACGACGTGGAAGTCCAAACTAAAGTGAGAAGAATTATCTATTTTTATTTTCAACTTTTGAAACTCTTTTGAGTTTTGTTATTAACTGCGATTTTTTAATTTAATAGAAAGCAGAAGCTGAAATGGCTTTCGAGCTTCAAGCAGCGAAGACTAAACAAAGAATCATGGAAGAGCAAATGCAAGTTAAAGTTGTAGAACGCAGTCAAGAAATTGCTGTTGCTGAACAGGAAATGTTGCGTCGTACGAAAGAATTGGATGCTACTGTTCGTCGTCCTGCTGATGCTGAGAAATACAGGTACTTTAGGATTTTTTGAGAGAAACTGAAATAAATTAAATTGTTCAGTACTAATATGCGCATATTTTCTATAAAGATTAGAGAAAATGGCTGAAGCTAATCGTCTCCGACAAGTAATGGAAGCAGAGGCTGAAGCTGAAGCAATTAAAATTCGAGGAGATGCTGAGGCTTTTGCTATTGATGCTAAAGCAAAGGCTGAAGCTGAACAGATGTCAAAGAAGGCAGCTGCTATGAACGAGTATAAGAATGCCGCTATGATTGATATGATGCTGGAAACGCTACCTAAGGTATCCCAACGAATATTATTGATTACTTATTAAAATTTTCTTCCAGAATCAAAAAATTTACAGATTTTTCTTTTAACACACGATTAACTTCAGGTTGCCGCTGAAGTAGCCGCACCACTTTCCCAGGCGAAGAAAATCACAATGGTTTCAAGTGGAAATGGTACCATCGGAGCGGAAAAGCTAACAGAGGAAGTTCTAAATATTGTGAATCGTGTTCCTGAGCTCGTCAAAAATTTGACTGGTGTAGACATCGCGAAAGTACGTTCTATGAAAGCTCAATGACTTTGCTAATTTAAAATTGTCTTGCAGAGTGGCGCTCCTAAAGTTTTGTAAAAATCCTTCAATTTTCTTTTCTAGACGGTTCATGCAGCGTAAGGGAGCGAAGCCACAATTCCTTCAAAAATTTACGAGCTTCATAATGTCTAATAATACACATGAAGATAAAAAATCATCATCATGTCTAATGAATCTGCTATCTTGTCTTAAAATAAGTTTTATAAGTTTTACGACTTTCTCGAAGATGATACTATTGATTATTTTAATGCAACATTCAAACACTTTTACTGCCAATTAATTCGTCATTTTCGTCCACTCCAGAGACAAAATACAGTTTCTGGAAATTTAAATAGACATTAATATTGATCTCTAAAGAAGAGAAAAAAATCCTCGCACAAGAGTGAATTCTTTCAATTTTTCTATTTGCTTATGGCAGTGAGTGTGCGTGATTTTACCATTGTATTGTAGACGATAACTTTTATTGAATATCGTGTCATCTTTTTGTATTTTTTAGATAATTCATACAAATTGTGTGTAGATTTTTTCTAAAGATAAATTCTAAAGCTTTATTCTAAATTATTTCCAAATATTGATTTTAAATATTTATTCTCAATATTCTGACTTTTTTTTAAGAAAGAAAAGTTTGAAGATAGAAATGTGCATTTGTAACGAATGTAACTCATAAGGGAAGTTATGCATTTAAGGTAAATTTTTAAGGAAAAAATAGGAGAAACAGAACGGGTAAAATCGTTCGCGATAAAATGATCGAAGAACAATTCACGAAATTCTTTAGGAACAATTTAATCTGCGTAAATGATTCATGCCACGATGTGCCGAATGACATTCATCTGAGTATTCTGTGACACTGTGTACCTTCTTAAATCTAAATCTTTACCAATAAGTGTTTAGCAATGAAAGTACCAAGTGTGCGTATTACCCAAGTGTGTCGGTGTCCAAAATACGACTCTAGTCTCCAAAAATCACACATACCTTCGGTTATATTTTTTCTATTTGACAAATAAACTACTGTATTTTTCCCTTATAATAAGATAATAATATGTATAGAATAATGTGCAAAGCAGTCAGCCAAAAAGGTGTAGATGTAACTAGTCCGCTAAACTCAATCCTGAACTTATTAAGTATTTGTAAGTCCAATGCAGAGCCTTACATTATAGCGAAGAAAAGTTCAAGTTTGAAGAAAAAATAAAGCAACTAAGATGAAAAAGAATGTAGTTTTTTTATTCTAGCAAGTGTGCAATAGTGTAGAAATGAAAATAAGTATGCAATTAAAATGAAACAAATGAGTCCCTAAAATAGTTTGAACGCTTCACTTCAATTCAGTCTGATTAAGCGTTTGGTTTTGATAATTAGTTTTGATACGAAAATTGAATTCCTAATTGAAAAAAAGAAAGTGAATGTCTTCGGAATGATTCAAATTTCTTTTTATCATGTTAACAATACTATGGTTTCTATTCTGACAATGTTCAGAAACTCTAATTAGCGAGGATTTAATCGCAACTTCGAATCAAGAATTTGTAACCTCGCGTTTTTGAAGTACAAACAACATGGATAATTACAAATCGTTCTTAGTAGACTTTATGGCAGGAGGAATTTCTGCTGCAATTTCAAAAACCGCAGTAGCACCTATTGAAAGAGTAAAAATACTTCTTCAAGTGCAAGAAACATCAAAACACATAAAACCTGAACAACGCTACAAAGGTGAATAAACTTTTCTGAAAGCCTTAACATTTTTTAAATTGTATATTTTTTATTATTATAGGAATTATTGACGTTTTGATTCGAGTACCTAGAGAAACAGGCTTCTTCAGTTTATGGAGGGGAAATCTAGCCAACGTGATCCGATATTTTCCTACTCAGGCTTTAAATTTTGCTTTCAAGGACAAATTCAAACAAATTTTTTTAGAGGGTGTATCAAAAGATGATTTTTGGAAACAGTTTGCTGGAAATTTAGGTGCTGGAGGTGCTGCTGGGGCAGCTTCTTTACTTTTCGTGTATCCTCTAGATTATGCACGAACTAGGTATTCTACAATTGCCTTGTAAAATATTTAAATTATAAAAATAATTATTTTTAACGAAAGAGAATTTTCTTAGATTAGCAGCAGATATTGGGAAAGGAACAGGCAGAGAATTCAATGGAATGTTTGACTGTCTAGCAAAAACTCTTAAAAGTGATGGACCAATCGGTATGTACCGAGGATTTATCGTCAGTGTTCAAGGAATAATAATATACAGAGCAGCGTATTTTGGATTTTACGACACGACAAAAGGACTTTTACCCAATCCTAAACAGACACCCCTTATAATAAATTTCCTTATTGCCGAGGTATTAAACACTATCTAGATAATTAAGAAAATTAAATTCTTATCTAAATGTGTGAATAAGTAATTTGCATAATTCAGACAGTGACGACAATTGCGGGGATTATTTCTTATCCATTCGACACAGTCAGGAGACGAATGATGATGCAATCGAACAGAGCTAAGGGAGAAGTTATGTACAAAAGTACATTCGATTGTTGGGTGAAAACGTTAAAACAAGAAGGTCCTACATCATTTTTCAAAGGAGCTTTTTCGAATATTTTACGAGGAACTGGAGGTGCTTTGGTATTAATTTTTTACGATGTAGCCAAGGATATGATTGAAAAAGCTGTAACCGACTAAAGGTTATTTTTGTAACTTTGAAGTAGAGATAAAGTTGTACTTGAGTACTTGATTTTAATCATCATAAATATTTTCAAATATTCTATTTAAGATATTTTATTTAAGATATTGAAAAAATTAAAGAGATTCGATATAGGCATCTAAATTTATTTTCAAATAAGGTTGGATTAAAAAATATATATATATTATACATTTACAAACTAAATTAACAAACTTGATACTTGCAGTACACGTATAAATGAGAGAAGATAGAAGATTTAAAATCTTTTGAGACTGTAAGATGTATTTGTTTTTTCTCTGTGCAATCTCTGCAATTTCAATTTAGCATTGTATGCCTATCATAAATGTTACGTCGCTGTTCGCGAACTTGTCGTTTCCATTTGTCTTGCTGATGTCCAACGCGATTAAGAACGTTTCCTCTGACGCCCATTGGATGAGACATTCCAGGTGCCGATGTGTCGTCCTGTAATATAGTTTACATTTAGGATTGTTTCAATTCAAATAAGAGAAAGGAAAAATAATGTATGCTAATAAATATGATAATCATGATGGATGCAAAGTACCTCTTCGTTGTTATGTTCCAGATAACCAGCTCCAGCTTTGTGTAATCTTTTGTTAAGTAGTGGATCCAAGCAAATCAAGAACAGCATATAAATGACCAGTAACGATATTACCCATATTACAATGATCACGACGATCTAAAACATACATAAATTTCATTTTGAATGAGATACTTAAGAAATTCTAATGTTTACTTTTCGATTTTAAGAATATTTCATAATATTTCTTCATATTGAAGAATAATTTCAAGTACGTACATTTATTTTAAAATTTTAACTATAATAAAATAAATAATGCGATGAAGTTTCTTACCTTAATTATAGTAGTATTTCTATTTTCATATTTACAATCACACCTAGGACAAAATATTTGTGCCTTATCTTTGATTTCTTTTCCAAGATGTGGCAAAACAGCCCCTTCGCAAGTGCTGAATAAAAAAAAATAAGGAAAGATTTACATAATTATTGTCGTTTGATTAATTGAAAACCCCTAATGAAAAAATGATTTACTGTTTACCATTGCAAAGGTGGAACATTTGAAATAAAATTCAGACGATCTTTCGAAGACTGTGTGGTATTAATAACAGACGAGAGACTTGGACAGATGCATTTGCATCTTTTATCGTCGTAAGACTGGGCCTAGAAATAATAAAATCACATGAAAAAGACGAGATTCCAATTATATTAAATAGTACAACAATTAATAATCTGTCAAAGTTCTACCTACCTTGCATTGTGTGATCAAAATGAGGGCCACAGGAGCCAAAAAAAACAAATTCTTCCACATTTTTTTCTAGTCACGTAATAATAAATAAAGATTGTTCACGTGCCACAAATTGGCCACTATTTTTCCGTCTTACCACTTGTTACATTGATTTAAAAATACACAAGTGAAAGATTCCATATTACGAGCGGCCATATTTATTTAACAGATGTTTTTGACAGCTGTCTTACGGCAGAGGGCAGCAGACGACAAAACCAGTAGCGTAACTATTAGTCACTACATATTAGTGTAACTGAATTTAGGAAAAATGAATACTTCGGAATAGAATATGAGAATTCGAAAATATTTTAATGCGCAGCAATTTAAAGTTTCACAAATAAGTATAATTGGACACGTCCTAGATCTTTTCTTTTGTTTTGCTCCTGTCAAATTTTTTAGAGATACTGTAATGAACCAGAACCTATTTCTCTAGTTACACTGCTGAAACATGTGCAAAATACATTAGAGAATAGAGTCTCTACAGTAAATGGAGTAAAAGTCATGCAGACAATAAAAGACGCCATATTCGGCGCGATTTAAAAAAATGATATTTTAATGAGTAAATTTAAATAATTTTTCTTCAATGGATCAATATTTCTCTCCTTTATTTTAAGAGAATCTGTATCAATATTTCCAACTAAAAGATTCTACGTTTCATTGCAATGGGTAAAAATTAATTTGTAATAAGCAAAAATGGCGCCCTTTTGAATCATACTTTCTCTATCGCTGAAGCTACTTTATGCGTCGAGATGAAATTCCTGGATGAAAATCAAAAATAAATAACCACAAGTGTCAGATACTGTGGCGTCGCGCCGTCCTTTAGACGTCTTTTCGTTCAAGAGTGAAAATCCCCCTCTTCGCTTTGCTATGCTCTTTTTTTTATTTATGAAAATAAAAAACAAAGTTCAGGAAGCTTTTATTATCTGATCCTTTGTTTAAAATAGTGAATATATTTGACGTTTATGAATCAGTGCATTCTAAATACCAGTGTGATTTTCAATTATTTTAAACTTTCTTTGTTTTTGTAATCACGGGCAGTATTTGTTTTTAAAAAACGAAGTTAAGTCTCTTTTCTAATTGCTAGAAAATCGAAGAAATAAATCGCAGATTTAAATATTAGGTAAGTGATATATGTAGCAATATTGTTTACGAATCAATTTTTCTTTTACTCTTTTTAAAAACATTTATATTATCATTTTTGGATAGTAACAAACCTATTGTATAATTTCAATTGAGTTTTAATTATTATAATGGATTGTAATTGGTGGTTTTAGATAAAATTTGAATTAAATGAATTTAACATAAAAGGCGGGAAAATTGTAATACGATAAGTTCATAATTTTGAATATGAATTAAGTGGGTCAGAAATTTAATATTCTGTATTTCAAATTTGATTATTCTAAATTTGATTTCGCACGTTTAAATCAGAATTTAACTTAGAATTGCGAATTTGAAATCAATTGTAATTTTAATTAAATGTTGAATTAAATAATTTTGTTTAATAATTTAAATTAGTTATTGATTCATTTTTTTCACAATTTTGAATAAACAGCTAAATATGGCATTGATGAATTAGTTTGCAGTATCTGCAGGGTTCTGTTTTTAAAATGCCCCATTTTTGCCAGATATAAATGAAAGAAAAATGCTTCTGGCTATTAAGTAAGGCTCATAACTTTCTTTATCTTTGAAGTACTTTTTTTTTTACTTTTTCCATCAAAACGTTGAAAAGAATTTTGGTCAAGAATTAAGTTATTTTAAAAGTAGGTTTGGAAATAACAATAAATTTAAAAATCTCCCACTAAAACCTAATTGAAAATTTATCCTCGAATTTGTTTGACTAAAATGGATTTGCATATTTCAAATACTTAAAATTCCCTTTATAGATGCTTTACATTTTTTCACGTAAATATCTTCATTTCTTTCTGACCCAGATTATAATATAGAAAACTCAGTTTATTATATTATTGAATATGGAACTGAGCATGAATAATCAATATGTTACTAGCACAATAAACAGTCCCTCATAAATTAAATTCAATACATGTATTATTTAATGCATGCATCAAATAATATTCCACAATTGAAAATAGAGGCACTTTTTAATAAAATTTATAGAAGTGCAAGGATTGGAAAAAGGGGTTGCAAGTCGTGGAAATCATGCTAGCCGTTCGGAACTATTTTCGAAGGCCAATCGACGATCCGGAAAAAAACGAGGTAATTACTAACGATAGAATTACCTTAAAGTTAAGCAGCTCGGAAACAAGAAGAACTTTCAACTCTACTTGCATAATTTAAACATCCGCTATCTTAAGCACTTGGTTAATCTTAAACAATGCTGCTAAATTCGCCTTACAATTGAACCGCTACATCATAAAAGGGGGTATATAATTTTTTAATCTGAATGCAAATGGATCCACAATGTAAAAATTAAAAATTACACATTAAAAAATATTTTTTGATATTAAGCCAGCAATGGAATAGCTTGCTTAATGAAAAACCATTGTACTCGGATCAAAAAATAAAAACTATGAAAATAAAGATTTATTTTTTTTCGGAAAACTGATGAAAAAAATATTTCTTTACAGATAAGAGGATTCAAAGTAACAAATGCATCGCGAACAAAAAAAGTTGGAATAGCATGCCGCAGTTTCGAGGAGCTTAAAGAAAAGGCTTGTGCTAAATTAAAAGTAAGAGTGGTTTAATGATTAATTTTCCATTAATATAATTTTTTTAAGAGTAAAAGATCCCAGATAATACCTATTTGAACTAAATTATCAGATTATAAAGAGCTTTTCACTTTTTTTGAAAGGTGTCAATTATTTATCTGAAAAGAATCAGAAGATATTTTTATGAGCTCACCCTTTTTTTTATAAATTGATGAGTTTTGTAATTTTCCATTAGAATGTTCAATCAAATTAGACTAATTATCATTCTATGAAGGAAGTAGTAGCTTCAAGTAAAATTAGGTCTATTAAATTAAGCTTGCTATTAAAATCTTGCATCCGAGCTTTGATTGTGACCTTAGAGCAGATCATTTTGGCCTTCAGCTAGGTGCTAGGTGCTTTATCGAACCGCGTTGGCCGGGTTGCCTCGTGCGAGGCCAGGGACACCGGCTAGGCAACCCGGCGTGCCTTCGGTTTCAATGTCATGGTCACGAGATCCTTTGAGGTCAAAGTCATGTTTCAATATCACCCTTTTTTAATCTCTCGTCCTTCCGATAAAGTTGGATAAAGTCAACAATAACGACTTTTTTCCAATATTGCAGTTGACAGAGTCGATGCAATCTCATAGAGTCAATACAAACGTTAAATAAAAGTTTTTAGACCGAGATAATTATAATTATAGTTTATGTAGACAAATACTGCTTTATAAATTTTGGTAAACTACAAAAATATTTCAAAAGAGCCTCTAAATTTAATTTCCCATTTATTGAATTGCTTTTCGACCTTTTATCATTTTGATTTACAAAAAATATTTTTTAAAACTAAAATGTTAAGCGTAAGTAAAAATTTTTTACGTATTTTTGCTCATCAGAATCTTGGAGATAATTTTAGTGAATTGCAGGGCAGAAACTTACCTGAAACAGAAAAGACAAAATTCATTAGAAAAATGTTAATAAGTTGAGCTAATGAAATTCATGAATTTCTAGATTACAGGAAAGCTGGAAAATATCAGCGTTTTCCTGCTGGACGGATCTGAGATAGACGAAGAATATTTCTTAACTTTAAAGGCGCAAACAACAATCATCGTGCAGAAGCCAGGAGAAAAAGTGATAACTGGTCAGTAGAAAGGGACCTTCGTATTAATAAAAATACTTGTAAACTTAGATACATTTTAATTATATATTTTTTTCACGTGAATAAAGTTTCGAACGTTCAAATGAACGAAATATTTTTTTCTAATTATATTTTATCCAGAAATATTGTGCCAACTAAAAATGACAATCAGGATTACAAGTTTATTTAATTCTTTATTACTTTCAATGTAAATGAATCAATATTTAAAAACTTTGTATAGTTACAAATACAATCAATACAAAAATTCGTTCATTTGAACGTTCAGAACTATTCAATCATTATTTTTCTGAATACTTGCGGATGTCGACCGATTTAATTTTAATTTAAAATCACTTTTTAGATGCAGATTTGCTGTATGAAACACTGAGAAGAGTGAACATTGAGTTTCTCACGACAGGCGATGAAATAAGAAAATTTCTCTCTGACAATCTTAAAGCAAAGATTGCAATTTTAAATAGTATTTTAAATAGAGATGATTCAAAGACTCATTTAAGTTCTCGGATTGATCATCCAGAATGGTTTCAAGGGATTGGTCCCAGCTTTACCTCTAAAGTACGTATCTTTAAATCTTAAAACATATATCAAAAGAATTTATTGAATTTTCGAAGTATTTTTCTTTAAAAAAATGGTGAGGTCGTTATTAATTTTTAAAAATTCCTCTATAAGCGACGTATTTCATAGACATATTCCTAATTATAAATTTTATTTGACAGGAAGCTTACATGCATCGAAGATGTCAGGACAGAATGCGAGGCTACCTTTTCAAGGCCGAGGAACAAATTAAATCATCAGAAATTTTTACGAACAATCGAAAAGCCAGACAAAATTTATTGCGAGCAATCGCCTTTTTCAGGTTGCAACTCAAGGAAGATCATTACAATGGTCACTACTTTGATAGAAGCAAGGTTTATAAAATCGAGTGTAATAAAAGCGAAAATGAAAATGAGACCGAGGAAGTTGACAGTTCCTATAATTCCTGCTACGATCACTGTCCCTGCAGATTGAACCCAACCGATTACCTCAGCCTCTTTGAGGTAGAACCCGATCAAGTAGATGCTAAAAGGATAAAACAGGTCGACGAAGAGGATCTTCAATGGTACTATAAAATTATTCCAAGGAAGGAAAGAAAGTTGATCACTCTCTGCGATCAAAAAGGCGAATTTAAATGCGATGGAGTTTGGAATAAGGATAAATGCTTGTACGAAGGAAAACATACTATCAATCCTTACAGATCTAAAGAGGAAGTTATACTTTTCTCTACTTGGAATCTTGACCACAGGTGTGAAATTTATTTATATAATGATCATTCAAATAGTTAATAAAATATGTTATTTTTTTAACACTTATATAATTGAAAAAATTGATTCCAGAATTGAGCGATCGAGAACTTTGGTACCACAGTTGTTGAAACTATCGGAAGAAGGAACTTTGACAGAAAAAGATGTTGTCGAAATTTACGACAACCTCTTCACAATAAAAAATTTAAGGCTCGTGCACATTGTGTGTCACGACAAAGGTGCGCACAAATAAATTAAATATATCAGAAAATACGTTACGTAAACGTAACTTCAAACTATGAGGGAACTCAAGACAGAAATTATAAATAATCAATATAATTGTAAATTAATTTAGTTAGAATGATAAGGTAGATTAGTTATAGTTTTTTTTTAGATTTTAATAGAAGTGGATAGCACTTACTCCCGGAATGATGTATACAGAGTGCATAGATATAATATAAAATACGTAAAACATATTCAAAAAATGATTAAGACAACTAAAAAATTAATTAGAAAAAAAAGTAATCAAGCTTGAATTTGTTTGGACAATGATTTATGATATAAGCGATTCATGATCAGTTTTTAAAGTTTAACGATTTTTAAAGTTGCAATTGAGAATAATTGTTTTTTATGACAAAAATATTTTAATGTTACTTTAATTTAAAATGAAGGGCTGTGCTCGACTGGGTCATATTAAAAAAATTAAAGTGGATTAACGATTATGAAACCTCTTTATTATTGAGGCAATTATAGAAATGGATTGCTTTAGGGTCTCTTAAAAAAAGTAGTCACCTAAAGTTCTGATATTTACGCGCCGATCATTTACAAGCTGTTATATTTTCAAAATGGTGCGCATTTTGTGGGAAAGTAATAAGAGCAAGTAACAGAGACAAAGTGCACTTAAATTGCAAAAATTATGAGTCACGGAAAAGATTCGACTAGAGATTTTATTTTAATAATTACAATTTAATTGTCTAAAAATTTAATTTTGAGAAAATGTTGAAACTGTTGAATGTTGTAAAGATTTAAACATAGCGATTAATTTATTTTTATCAATATTTCATACTCTGGGCTACAGTAAAAACAGGGTTGAATTACAGCTTAAGATGAAAACAATAAACACGACCAATAATTGTTGTATTCTTCATAACAAAAAAAAAAAAAAAAAAAAAAAATCCAGTCCAATTTATTTTTAAGATATAACAAAACTTAATCAATTGTGCAATCAAATTAACGAATTTTGAAATGTAATAAAATAGTAGATACAATTGACTATTACAATTAAATTATGAGCTAGGATTAACAAATGTAGAACTCACTGTAAAATGCAACTACACTAAAGGATTTGAATTTGGATGAGACTATTCTAAGTATAAAAATTGTAATTTCGTTTGTGTTATTAGTTTATATAAGGGCATGTGGTAATTACTACAAGAGGAAATTTAGTTTCCCCAACTTTACGCTCGCATTAATAAATGGTTAATTTTTATTATTGCAAGCGTAAAGTTGGGGAAACTAAATTGCTCTTATGGTAAAGTATCACATGTCCTTAAGAATACTAATTTAAATTTTAATAGGTAAGATTTTTCTTAAAAAAGTGTGATATATTTTTTAAATATATCGAAAGTGTTTTAATGCAAGTAATGCAAAAAGAGATGGTGATGTATTTATCTAGAGGAATTCTCAAGACGCCCCAATATTAAAGACCCTTCCTTAATTGACACGAATTAAATCGTTGTTTGTAGCCTTTGTGCATATTTTTAACTTGCACTTGTGAATGAGACACGTATATTAATATGAACAACTTAATGGGCCACTTAACTTTAACGGGACGGCCAATTACCGATTAGCGACGTTCCGTTTTGTCCTCACAGCAGTTGTTGCTTGAGAATTTGCTACTCTATCGTTATTAAAGTTATTAAAGTTAGTTAGTTTTCAAAGAAAGTTAATGTCAAAGCAGAAAACAGGAAATGACCATGTTGATGTTTGACTGAAAAGTATATTTCAGTTGCGTATATAGTTAAAAGAAAACTATAAGCAATTGTAAAATAATTTTAAATTATTGTTATTATTTGCAATAACACAAAACGTAGTACAATTATTGATTATCGAAATTGGAAATTATGTAATCTTAGGAAAATTTGTAGATTTTAGAATTGTTAAAGTTTTTTTCTTTTAGACTAATATATGGTTTTAGGTGCTCAATGCTTGCATATAAGCATGAGTGAAATATTTTCTATAGAATACATCTCAGGTACTTCAAGTTCCACACACGACAGAAAAGAATTTATTTTTAAACTTATAAAATTCCTTTTTCGCAATTTCCTGTAATATGTACTGCGAAATACCAGCACTACTCGTAGAATTTAAGAATATATTTAAAAATTAGCGTAAGTCAGTAGAATTGTAAAATATATTTTTCACTTTACCATTTTAATTGTAATATTCATTATCTACTTTGTTTAGTAACGAAATTTTATTTGAAACAATTATTTCAGAATGAATATCGTTCTATTTACATACAACTAAAATTAATATTGTAGAATTACTTTAAAAAATAATTAAAAACGCATGATGAGAATAAATTTACTTTATATTATTTATTTTTTTTTATATTAAAAATTTAATTTGCTGAAGAAGAAGTATTACCAATAAAAGTTAAAAAAAGAACAGCTGTGAGAATAAAAGGGGGTTTACAACTATAGGAATTCGGCAATATGGACCTCGATTTATTTGCTCATCTAAGTGATTTTCCATTTCACGAACCAATGAACTCTATCCATAGAATATCCCTCCTGGGAGCAAATTATCAGGCAATATGTTACAAATATTGTATGTGGACATTGGAAAGATCCAATTGGATTAGGCCTAAGTGTAAAAAATCGACATAGGCCTTATTGATTATTTTCTTTCAGAAAAAATAAATTAGGCAAAAAAAATTCTTTGTGTTTTTTAACTTCTATAATCGTGCATTTTAAAAGTTAATGGGAGATTATTTATTCTGACTATTGATTCATGATATTTCAATCAGTCGACTCTCATTAAATAGTGAAATGATTAAAACATGTAAACGGAAATCAATTAAACGAATATTTGATATTTCGCCATTCAAATAAAAAGGTTAATTATATTCCATTAATGATATTATCCAGGTTTCGTTTCCCTATGTAACAGATATAGGATTGTACATGATCAATAATGATAAATTATTACCGAATAATTATCAGTCTATTAATATTATCATAAATATAAGTATATTGGAACATATGCATTTAAAGAATTTGGAAATGAAAACTGACAGTTATGGATTTGACAGAATTACAATTATGAAAGCGATTGCAAGTTCCATATTTAAGTGTCAGGATATTGAATTTTAATTTTTTTTTGATCTGTCAAACTGTCATTTCTTCCGACAATAAATTTCCCATTTTCGTAGTATTAAGTATATTTTCCGTGCGAAAAATGTCGAAATAAAATGTCTATCACTAATGTGGCTAATGTTCTTTCCACATTTTTCCATTCTACAAAAATTAAAAGGATCAAAGCAATATACATAGATATTTTGAAAATTCTATAAAATCCATTAAAAAATGTCTTCTGATACGTTAAAATTCTACAAACTCCGTTAAAATATCGCGAAAAATTTTGAAATTTCTAAAAATCTCTTGAGGTCTCTTAAATTCGATGATAGCCTTTAAAATTTCTAAAAAAAAAAATGTTTAAATCCCTTCAAATCTGTTTGAAATCCGTGAAGTCTTAAAATCTTGCGTACACTCAAAACTCGAGTGATCAACCCCTCGTCTAGTAAGTTACATATCAAATGATTGAAAAAGCATTTGGCGGAAGAAGAGTTACGCCCCGCGTATGGAATAATTGGATTCGGCGGTTTGAAACGAGGGTCTGCTACAAGCACATACTTCATCCACTCCGGGGATTGATTATCGTTCGGGGGTGATTCGGGTCTTGCAATACGCCTCCATAAGATCTAATACATAGATCTCACCCTCATCCGAAAAGCGAACCTTACCCCGCGAAATGACCGAAATTTATTTCGTATAGCGCTGCTACTCGAGAGAGGGATTACAGCAGACACACATGTTACGCCCACACATCGAAATACTCTTATGTACATCTGCGAAATGTGAGTAAAAATCGCACCAATATATATCAAAATAAGTAGATTCATGGATACGGTTAATTTTCCACAAACATCATATACAGCCTACTTTCTATTCCCCTATATTGTGACATTTACAAAACAAATGTAATCATTATAACTTTCATTTCATCCACCCCCTCCTTTTATTTTTTTTTCAATATGTGGGCGACTTTGTACCTCTTTTCACTTTCACTTCCACTTTTTGATTTTCAATTTTTCGTTTTTCATTTTGGCCAAATGGCAAATACACCTGAATGTCAATTTTGACGTTTTAAACGTCATTGCAACGTATTTATTTTTTAATCGTGTATTTGGAAAAAGTGAAAAGTTACATAATCACCCCCCAGAGTAACTTTGTTACAAGTAACTATATACAAAATGATATATTACGTGTCAATTTGTGACGAATGAACTAAATGTAACTTTTTGAAATACTTTTTTACTTATCCTAATAAATACGAAATTTCTACATGTGTAGATCTTGCATATACATATAATTCGCAGATATGGATATCCATATTGCAGGGGCGCGCATATAGAGTGTATATATATAATATATATATATGTTCGGTGGATAACGAATAGCGAAGGGGTGAGTGAGGATTGGGGGAAAGAAGGAACGGCACAATGGGAAATAATATACGAGGCGTCCTTTCTATTAGAACCATTTTTCAGAAAGCCCTTCTACCTGGCTCGGCTCTTTCCTTAATATCCAACCTCTCTTCACCTTAACACCAAAAAGTAGAGGGCGGAGGCACGAGAATATATATGAAAGGAACACCCGAGTGTCTGCGAGCTGCTATCTCGGGTTCGACGACATTCGAGACGCGTTGCGGTTCCTGCTTTTCAAAGCTCCCCCTTTTTTTATTTATATAATAACAGGCACAACTATGTGTGAGGAGCTCATGTAGGTACCGTTTAAGAGCTTTCCATCGTTTGTCCGCTAACTTTTTTTATCCTCTTGCCTTGTTGAAGGCGACATTCGATCTCTGATACACTTCTTTTGACGCAGCAGAAAGGAGCGTGGGTCAGTAAATATCAAGTCGGAAAATTGTAATTTGATTAGATACTTTTATGTACCTGTGGGAAGCACACTTTTTGTATTATTATGTTATTTGTAAGGTGGTCTTTTTACGTCTTTCTTGCAATTCGATGCACTTGAATTTTAAATGTACACGGAGAAAACTGGATATTAAACCGAAATATCTAGCTATTTAACTATGGGACGACTATCTAGATATTTAGATATAATATCTTGATATTAAAACATAATATCCAGATATTAAAATATATAATCCGAATATTCTAACATCCAATATTTTAATCTCTGGATATTAAATTTGAATATCTGGATATTAAGTTTTAATATCAAGATATTATATCTAAATATCTAGATAGTCGTCCCATAGTTAAATAGCTAGATATTACGGTTTAATATCCAGTTTTCTCCGTGTACGGATTTCAACAGATTTTTCCAGGAATGTTAAAGGTTGCCGTGGATTTTAATGAATTTCAAGAGCAATCAACCCCTCGGGGGTATTTTTTCTCATTTTTGAGGCAGGTTTGAAAAAAAATGTGTAAATCGAGTTCATCAGTGAAATTTCATTGATTTTGGGTAAATTTTGACTGGCTCGAATTCAGATATATATATATAAAGCAGGGAATGACATTTACAGATTCCACAGAGCTACCCTCTTTTTCTCCTCTCCACTTTCCTTGCATGTTCGCTCATCCGACAACTCCGATACATTATATTACGTATTCCAGTCTCTCGCGGCGAGGAACGATATCTACCGAACGAAGTAACGTTCTTGTCTCGTGCCGCACTAAATTACTGATTAGAGTTGCCTAAACTCCCTTTACCCCTTCCCATCATCCTTCTCTTCCGTTAACAACAGTTCGCACCGAGTCCTGCTATGTATCCGCGACTGTAACGACGATTTAACGCTGAACATTGGCTGGCATTAAACCTTGCAAATAATTCAAAAGCAATTTCCACGCTTTTCGTTTCATTTTGTTACGTTATTCAGCATTTAATTTCGACATCGCTTTATTCCATTTGTGCGTGAATGAATTAAAAGCTACTCGCTAGTTGCAATCATCAGAGACGTTGCTACTATTGAAGGTGTTATTCGCCAAAGAGTTAAAAATCCTAAATCTGGCACTCTCTATTCGTCAAACACACCACATATAGATTATTCTAAAATTAGTTACATTTTTATTTTATTTTGAAAGTAAAACTAGAATAAAAAATTCTTCACAGTATAAATAGGACAAAACATCCTATTTTTAATTTGAAAAATGTTTATCCAACTTTTACTCACGAAATATTTTTATCCACTTTTTATTTTAAGTCACTCAAATGTCGGTTATAATAATATTATTACTAATCAATGTAATATTGAATTTCCCTATTTCTGGCATACAGAGAAGATCAGTTAGGCGGAACGAAATCAAACATGTGTATATAAACAAGAGCTTCAGGCTATAAGCATCATTAATTTATAGGTCTAGCAGTCAAGCAGAACACATCCAGTCGGCAATATCCCAGCAGTCCCATTCTCTTAGGGATTTGATTTGTTTTTAAAGTGCTCTCGATATCAGTTGCAATTAGAGTCAAAACAATTTTAATCTTCGTTAGAAGGGAAAAGTATAAATATATATAATATATATAAAACATTGTTGCAGGGAGGGACGTTTTATGAATTTTTTTTCCCAATTAATTATCACTTTACATTGTTTTTTCTAAATTGATGAAAGAGTAAAAGTATATAGCATTATGATACTTATATAGGAAAATTTAATGATGGGTTTTACACCATTATTTCTGCGATTTCATGAGAAAATGTTTATACATTTTTCATGCTTTCGTCAATTTTCTTTAGAGATAAGAGAGACGTTTCTGGAATTAGAAACCTTTCCCTATTTGAACTTTCTTCTCTTGATACCCATCCAACCCTTTTCAAGAAACCAAAAGCCCTTGGGATCTTCTTGAGCTTTTGTGTTTTACGAGACTGCGTGAAGATCAACGAAGGTTCCGCGACTGCGAATTATTATCCTTGAAACTAAGCAAAAGTGTCACATAATTCTGTCTGAAAGGAACCTCTCTAGTTTATACGATCTTCACAACGACAACTTGTACTTTCCTTTTAAAGGCAATATAAAATTTATTTACACATTACAATTTAATATATGCAAAAATATTAAAGTCCATATTAATCACATAAATTAATAAATTGATCTTCCAGTTCGGTGCGTTATGCGCAAATTTGGATGATTGAAAAGTTCTGAACGTTCAAATGAACGAATTTTTGTATTGATTGTATTTTTAACTGTAAAAAGTTTTTAAATATTGATTCATTTACATTGAAAATAATAAAGAATTAAATAAACTTGTAATCCTGATTGTCGTTTTTAATTGACACAATATTTCTGGATAAAATATAATTTGAAAAAAATATTTCGTTCATTTGAACGTTCGAAACTTTATTCACATCAAATTTGGTTAATATTTTATTTTGTTATTATATTATGTGGTTATAGCATGACTATAAAATTAAATGTTAATAATCTAACTTTAACATGTAACATATTTTTTGATTTCTAAAATATCTTTCTGTACTATTCTGCAGAAGTAATACAAAAAAAAAATTGAAAAATAACGAGTGGTTGATCACTCGATTTTGTGATCAGAATTTTAAAGGATTTCGTGTAATCTCGATGTGGTTCAAGTGCTGAACATTCTGGTTATGTTAACCAGATATTTTTTTGACTGTAGGATTTTAAACTAAAAATTGATAAAGGAGATAAATGAAATCCTACCAGAAACAGCAGATTAATTCCCTTAACACATAAAGTCACGCAATTTTGCAAGCGAGTGTTTTGCTAGCTCACACATATATGCAACCTACAATATATGTTCCTCGTACGTTTCATCTTCCCCGATGTAGCTTCACGCTATTGTTTTTCTCTAGCGAGAGAAATTGTATTTTAGAGAAAATCAGGTTAGCGCAGCCCGCCGAAAGCGAACGAGATAATAAATAGCAGGATAGAACGGGGTTGGGTGGGTTAAGCAATTATAAATTGAAACGCTCGCGTGTTATTTATCATTTTATTGCGAATGGTCCAAACGGTACGACAACGACGCAATAGCGTATGTGTTGTACGCAAAACAATAGCAACCACGATATGCAATACTTTTTTATATCATTATACTACCAAATGCATTAAATGTAATGCGCGCTCCTAGAAAAAAGTGTTTCATATTCTCTTCTGATGGCACTTTCTTGTAATTAAGCTTATTTATGCTAAAATCTTTCACTTTCTTCTTAAAATTTAAAACTCTGAATCTGCAAGTTTTGATACAACCGAAAAGAGAATTTTAAACTTACTTTCCAAACTAAAAAAGACATCATAACAATGAATGAACGTTACATTTGAAATCTATGGCGATTTCTTTTTAAAAATCTGTATAGTATTCGCACAATACACGTTTAAATCATATACTAAATTCAGTCCGTGAAAATATGGCTATAATAAAACGTATACGATAGAACGCATGATAAACAGAGTCAATTATGCATTCATTCCGTTTCAGAAATTATCGCGTTCATTGAAGTTTATTTATGGTCAGGTTTAATTGGCAGTGAAGCTCTGTGCAAAGCTGTCATAAAAATTGAACTTTAGATTATTTATTAAGGAAATATTGTAAATGTGAGATGCTTATATAGAAAAATTGATATATTTGATAAAACAGTGAATTTTAATATGCGGTGATATAATTATATTATATTACATTCAGTACAATGCAACATTAATTTAAGACTACTTATTTGATGGTTTACGGTTAAGTGGAGTAATTTACATGAATTCGAGTACACCCACTTAACATTCACTTTACATCCGGAACCCGCGATTTGCATTTGAGATCATATCTGATTCATACTATAAGTGCTTCTAAATCGAAATATTCACATACAAATGCCTGTAACTCTAGAGGAAACATCCAAATAGCTCAAAATACATGTTCGGATCATTAACAATAATCGTTAATGAGATCACGAATTTCAAATAATGAAATAGTGCATGACTAAATATTCCATTAGAGTAACTTCGTGTTAGTTCAGGTTTCAAGAGAACAGAATTATTTCTCTTATTATAGAATATTTTTTGTATTACAAAACAATATTCCATATTAATATACAATAATTATCTCTTATATTGAAATAAATAAATATCAATTTGTGTTGCCCCAGATAAATCCCCTTTGATGCGCTCGCCAAGGTTTTAAGCTCATGTACAGAAACTCGCCGGTGCTAAACTTTTTGATAAATGGACAGTCATTAACTATGGTAGCGGAAGATTAATTTAGTTTTAATATGTGCCGTAGACTTTCGCGCCTCAAAAAAAGAATCCGATCCGAGAAAACGTCAGGGATTTAATGTGTATAAACGAGCCATTTAGTGCACAATATTTGTTGCGAATATTAGGCTATGAAGAAATGATAATCCCTGTATGGGATTATTATGTTTAACATTCTTTAAACTATAAGATTCATTTCATTTTTTATATTATGATTATAGTCCCTGTCATTCCTTACTTTTGTCTCAAAATTTCAGATCAGATCACCATTCTGAAAAGTCAGCAAAGGAGAGGATTAAGTGCAAGATCCGTAACATCTGTTGCGTCATTAAACATTCATACTGCAGTAAATTATAGGATTATACATCGTTACGTTTATGTACTTTAGCTCTTACACTGTCTGTAAGTTATAGCCGCTGTTAGGTTCTCCTATTCTAGCAGAATACGTTCAAATCGATACACGTATGTGTCTGTGTTTTTTTTAGATATGTGCATGTACAGATCGTACAGTACAATGCATTCCGCATATAAAAATGAACATTAGAAATATAGTTTATCGATTGAATGATATGTCTATGCTATTGTTACAACATTCTGAATTATTAAATCAGATACTGTTATTTGTATAGTGAACTATACAAATAACAAATTTCATTGGAATAAAGCTCCGTTTATTAATTAAGAAGAAACCAAGTTTTTCTTAAAGCTGTTTATTTTATGTGTAGTTTTAATAAACTCAGAAAGCATGTACAAAGATGTTTTTGTCTGGCGGAGAATTGAGCCCTTTTCAAGTGCTATATACGGGCTTTTTCACCTTGACAAAATCGCACAACCCTATTCTTTCAGTATAAACAGGAGACTATCTCTCTATCTCTTTCATCGTCGAAACTCTCCGGAAAGTTTCGTCCCTTATTCACTGTTCAACGGGATGTAGGAACATTGGACAAAAAATTTGCTGCACGTGCTCGAGGACTGATGAAGGATACTGAACAGCACAAGAGACTTTAAGGGGTGTGTGGTGTATGTGTCCCCAACTCGAGCAGGTAACTAGACTTAGAATGGTTTGCTATATCAAGAATATTAAGCAAATATTCAAGAAAATATTCATCAAAATCTTATGAATTCAGTGGAAATGGAATTGACATTCCGTAAAATTTTAAAATGTTTTCATCAAAATTAAAGCTTAAAAAAGATATGTACTGTAGTATACGAAAAGGCTTTAAAAAACCGAGAAAATCATATTTTGAATATTAAAAGACTTCTTTATCTCGAAGTTTATGGAAATTCCTGTCTGTTATATACAAAAGCCTATGTCACATGCGCGATACTTGAATTTCCTAATGAATTCTAGCAGAGGGGACTTTGAAGCACTTCTGATATTTCTGTCTCCGTTAACTAATAACAATAGTCCTTTCTCTCCTCCCTCGCTGAGATTCTTCGGGTTATTCAAATGCCCCCAAAAAGGTGAACTGCCAAATGATTGCGAGAGGCAAAATGAAACAAGATGAGGATAATGAAGCACAACTTAGACTCTCATAGAGAAGGGTGAGATAAGTTCTGGGGTGGAGTAGCTGCGTTTTGCAAAAGAAACAGGAGAACGTCTGTAATCGTTAAGTGTGTCCGACCCACGGGGTGGCACTTTCCTAGAGCTATTTAATTGCGCGCACTTTTCCCTCTTCCATCGCGAAAAGCGTAGGTAAAGACTTGTTCCATTCTTGGAATTCAAGAGTAGAGAACTTTCTACAACGAGATGGGTACTACTTAAGGTCTTACTATACTTCAGACAAAACTAGTTCTAAGGGATTATTGATCTTCTTCTTCATACAAAAGAGAAAAAGTTGGTAGCAAGTTTTAAGTAAGCAGAGTATCTACTATAATCAATCCATCATTACATATATTTATTATATAGTTAATTTAACAAATTTAAGAGGATTTCATAAAGGATTATAGAGAATTTTCAGGTATTCTATATGAGTGCAAGATTTAAGGGAGATCTAATTAAATATCTCAAGAGATTTTCAACGCTTTCGAGGGATTAAAAAGAATTTCAAAGGATTTAAGGAGATTTTAAATAAATTTTTAAAAGTAAGTAACCGATCCCTTATTTCCTTTCGCTCTCAATCCCAGATATTTGTAGCCTAGGCTGATTAAAAAGTATTTATAATGCACTAAACTTAGATAGACATCAAAAGATACTTCACTTTATGTCCCTTTGATAAATAATCTTTACACCAGCATCTCATGCAAAATTCCATTTCTCAGATAATCAAATCAAACTGGGAGGAACGTATCAAGAAACTGAAACGAGTTCTAAAAAATTTACGATCTGAATTACGTCAAGTATATCTAAGACGGTTATCGTCAAACTCAAAGGGCAAGAGAAAATGATGTTGGTCTTTCCTGTTGTGCGAGAGAACAATGGAAACGGAGGGCACGATCTTTGATAAACCATAAATGAACGCACCCTTTGCAGTTTCTTCGAAAGAAAAGAACACCGGTGCCAGGGAACTGTTGCAGAAAATAAATTGAAACTTTTAACAGCCCCAAGTATTTAAAGGCAAGGGTAATTGATGTTTTCAAAGTCTCTTGCTACAGAGGGTGAATATAAACTACTATTCACTGAATCTTTGAACTATACTTTTAATAAATTGCCTCAAAGCAAACAGCTTGATTCAATTTCGTGAATGATTTTCGAAACTTATATTTGAAAATGGATGGAGTTACTGAAATCCATAGTAGTCGATTGCAATAAATAACTCCTCGATTGAAACGTGAACGAAAATTGAAGATTCGATGAACACGAACAGAAAAGTCAACGCATGAACGTGTTAAATATAAATATAGTTAATTGACAATAAAACCGAGTGTATGAAGAAATTGAGAAAACCCATTTCAACCAGAACTGGATTTTTCATAGACTCCTCTGTAAAACAGTTAATACTCGATGATAAATTCTGCTCAGAGATATATATCCGAAATGAACGCCCATTCAAATTGCGAACATCGAATTGAGCAGATCGTGTTTCACGGTAGGCTCACCGAGTTATTGCTTTCCCGTGCTCAGCTCGAGGTTATAGGCTGTTTTAGGGGCAACAATACATAACATGGTCCCAGAAGTCCTTTACGAGACGGAGCAGGTGTTAATGACCAAACCAGATACAGGGAAGGAGGGCTTCTGCTTAGTGCGCATTTGTGCAAGCTCTTACCGTAACCTAAGTACGCACGTATTTTCAACGTTTATCCAACAATTTCGCTTTTCCTTCCCTTCCACTGGAGCAACTAGCGGCTACCTAAACTCAAGAGAAGCTTTAACACCGAAAACGACCGATCTCCTTGCCTATTTTCGAGAGAGGAAACGAGCGTTAACGCGTGTCCTGCGTACATACTGCTATAAATAACCAGTTGGAGTTCCAGCCACACTACAAAAGCAGCCGGTAAACTTTGTTAACGAGATACTAATTCCCAGTTGGACCTTCCTTCGACGAAGGAGTTTACCTCTGGGGAATGCTACTCGGGTTTCCTCGGTCGCTCACCCCTTTCATCTTTTATGTACGTACAAGACATTAATTATATGAAGGAGCTAGAAACAAACATGAGGCGAACTCCTCTTCGACGTGTTGCAGATTTTTAAAGCGAAAAGAACATTTATTTGCGGTAAAAATTATATTCACTCCAGTTGGCTATATCGCCAGACAAGTGGTCATTTTCCTGGTTATTTTTTGTGTTATTTGGGGATTTTTTTATGAGTATGCATGCATGCACGATTTTAGCATTCAACCATACAAATAACTTAATAATTATTGTCAATAGGTATACAAATTTCTTATAGTTTAATATCTATGGAACTAAATTTTCGAGTGTCTTTCTTATCCACTCCATTTACGGCTGTACGAGCAAAAAATTCTTGTCTCGACATGCATCATTTACAAAATCGATGAATTATTAGACGAAAATGATCTGAAGCTCACAACCAATAACCATACATCTCATGCCACTTAGGTCAAGAGGTTTCGAACTCAACAGTTTATATACACTTAGAGTTCGCTTTGGAGGACTTTCTCGCTTCTGCCAGCCCTATGGGGATCATTATGGGTCGCACTACTTAACATATGATTCTACCGTAAGCTCCCATGCTACTCGTTATGGGACAACTTGAATTCATGTGGGTAGGTATGTGCCCAGTTTCCCACTGTGAACGAAACATCCGGAGGACGCACTTTGCGCGGAGGGTCGCGTACAGAACCGATAATCGAGCACCGATACTAGAAGGCATTATACAGGAAGCACGAGGGCCATTTTCCTATCCACCACCACCACTATAGCCATCATCCTACACCAGCAGCGAGGCGATGGTGCACACTTATCGCGTTGTTATCGATCCTTGGTGAATTACGACGAACGCGTGCCACTTACCGATCCACGTGCTTTACACTGGGAAATAGAAATTTTATGGTCTTTCGAGAATGTTCACTGCGGTTCCTTTTCTGTAATCCGACACTTGAGTAATAAGCACACATCCTAAATTCGAAAGCCGGCACTCTGGAGGCATGTTTCTCGGCAAGTAGGAAAATTAACTCAACTCTACTCCAGAACCTTAAGCATGGTAGAACTACCTAATTTCGGACATGATCGTAACTTCAGACACCCATTTTTCTCTATTAATTATTAATTTGAATGAAGACAAATGGGTGCGTTAAAGTTACGGTTATGTCTGAAACTACATAATTTTATCGTAGTAAATGATTCTGAATAAACTAAAACTGATTCAGCAGAAAATACTCTCAAAACAGGATTATTTTTAACAAGATAATTTAATTTCTATCAGAATAGTTGAATTCTCTTGTAAGATTGAGATAAAAAAGGAAAAAAAGGGGATTTTTCATAAAAACAGGGGAGAAACAGGAGGAATTCTAAAAAAGGGAAAAACAGAGATAGAGGACAGACTGCGAAGACTAACTTCAAGAGGAGAAAATCTGCTCCTGCAAAATACTTCAGAGCCTCGGATTCTTCTTTGCCATCCCTTCGGAGCCCCTTCACATTTTCTTCCAAGAAAGGAAATTCTCTATGAGGCCTTAAACCTCTTCGATTAGCTCAATTCCACAAATTCGCTGTTTTCTGCCTTGGTTGCGCAGCCTTTGTATGCAAGTGACGTCGAATCGAAAGAGGAATATTGAACTAGATAGAGAGAGGAATAAAAACGGGAATAGAAATGGGAATGAAAAGGGGAATAGAAATCAAACGACTAGACGGGTTTGGGAGTTCGATTCAAGCCAAGCTGATAGCGCCAAAGTTTTACGCGCTTGTTCCTGAACCGCAGATAATAACACGCGGCATCCCACGCCATAGCGAGTCAAACCGCATCCTATCGATACACACAGCACGTATTGAGTCGAACATGAACGCACACGTGCTTGCACCTGCGGCTCCACAGATCCATCCATCGATACACATCTATATATATA